>OY856411.1:995815510-996040510 GCA_963693085.1 Alisma plantago-aquatica | reverse complement strand
CATGAACAGTTGACAGGCCGGGGTAGATAAGGCGTTTTAATTGCTTGCCTTCTCAAACTGTAGATCGTCCAGGACAACTGGACAAGTCTTCTCTTTCGTACAGTCTGCCGTGGTAGTCTGTGTGGTGTGGAAAGGACGTCCATAAAGAGCGAAGCGCAACTATTCCCATTTCATTCTATTTTTTATTTCTCAAAATCTTTTTTTATTTTAAAAATTCTTGAAAACTTCCTTTGACAAATCCTAACAAACATCCACACTCACCCATAGTTGCAACGGCCTAATTTGTTTTATATTTGAAGTGCAAAATTACTGAAAGATATATTTATTTATGTACTTATCATTTTCCATTCTCTTTGTGTATTTCACGTACCCCTTTATTTATAGAATGTCCAACATGAGTAGGTACAAGTCGGAAAAATGTCTAGATTCATGTAGAATAAGCCAATATGTAACCGACCTAAATCATTTTCTTTTTCAAAGTACTCAACGAGTGATGGAATCATGTTGTATAACATATAACCAGAATTAAGCAACATTTTTTTTTCTAGTTGTGTACTCTTGATATTATTATCCGAAAGATATGAAAGAAGAAAAATATTATTTTATCATTTTATATTAGATTAGAACATGTTTAAGTTGAAATAAAATCTGTATAAGTGCCACAATCATCAATAACTCTGAACATACAAATATACACTTTTACCGAAATTCAAGTCATATGAATTTCTCAACACCTGTTTCTCTTTTAACATAATATAACTGTTATGGGTTGATACACAACCTGAAATGCTTAATGATAAGATATGTTTGTGTAGTGGATTTGTGTCAACTTAATCTTGACGTGTTTTTCTCATCTACTAGACCCTTGTTTTTCATATTTTAAGGTGGGGGTGGTGGGGGAATCAACCTTCTGCAAACCTAACCCGACAGTATGTATAGTTCATTATAATTCAATGAATACTATTCGCTCTAGAAAAACATGCTTAGATCAAATTTAATTATTTTCAATCAAAGATAGTTTGAGATGTTAAAGCTCATGTTTAAACTGTAACTATAAGTAGACAGCTGCATGTGATTTGAGTCCCAATGAGCGTACACATTAATATACAATTTCATGTTATCAATATCATTGGCAATGGCATGAATATATTTACATCTTTAAAAACAATCCATTTACACTACACGTAAAAATATACGCAATTATTCACCAATTCTATATTTATTTGATAATAACTAACGCAATACAGAAATGATAAAGTTGTATTTAATTTCATTTTACACATTATAAAATCGAGTTTGGTTATATATCCAACATTTTCATAGAAATCAGGTTTAGCTCGATTTTGATTTTGATTGTTTTATATAAACTTGAATATTTGCCTGACATAGATATACTAGGACTAGGTATATATCTATGATGGAGAAATAAGAGAGGTATATACAAGAATATGAATCCAAAAAATATTCCGTTGGATTGAAAATATTGAATAAGAGCAAAAAGAAAAGGAATAGAACCTAGGCAAGTGGGTAGGGCATGTTGGTATTTTTCAAAGCAAAAATGAGATCAGAATTTGGACCTTTTTTGTCACTTTGTATACATAACAACAAAATAGAGGAGAGATGCAAAATACCTCTCTCTTCTATTTTGTTCTTGTGTATACAAAGGACAAAAAAAGTCTCAAATCTGATTTAATTTTTGGTTGAAGTATCATATTCCTTTTTCAAACAAGAGAAGTGTGTAATCACACTATAGAGGGGAATTTTTCAAAAAAGTCTTCTTAAATTCGCCAGGCCAGTCTGCTGCTGAAGAATCGGCAGAGGCACATGTCGGCGTCGTGATCGCTGGAGGTGGAGGACCTGCCTTGTCCTTCAACTTGGATAATCATGCACCGTACCTTGCTCTCTCCACTCGGTCTTCTTTCCCGCGCCAGGCCCACATGCCGCCACCGCCACCCACCAACGCCACCAAGTTTCCCAAGCAAAGTCTCCACGCGCATCCGTATATATACGTCTCCGGCTTCCAAGGATCTCATCAGTTTTCTCGTTGCTCGCTCGCTCGGTGCTCTGTCTGTGTTCTCAGTCATCTAACCTCGCTCCTTCTGCCTGCCTATAATATCCCCCGCCACAACTGCAGATTTCCGGACCCATTATCTTGTCGACACACTGTTCATTCCTCAACCGATCAGGCTATCCACTTTAGCAAGACAAAGATGAAGTTCTTCAGCTCCAGCAACAAGGCCGCGTCGTCCCCAGACGTGCCCAGAGGCCACTTCGCAGTGTACGTCGGCGACGATGAGGAGCGGTTCGTGGTTCCCATCTGGTACCTCAAGCACCCGTCTTTCCAGCGCCTTCTCCAGAACGCGGCGGAGGAGTTTGGGCTAGAGGCGCCCTCCGCTGGACGCCTACGGCTACACTGTAAGGAGGAGGCCTTCCGGAGCCTCACTACCCAGATCGACCGCACCTGCTGCTTGAGTTGAGGTGGGCCGCTGACCAACGCGGCGCCAGTCCCTGCTTCTCGTCCAACGGGAAGGAATCTTGACTAACATACACGCCAGCATGGGCGGTTGCTGGCAGTCATCAAAATGCCACACCCTCTGCTGACAGATCGGATTCCCCTTGACATCATTGTACATCCAAGAGATTCAGATTCTTTTTCCTCTGTCTCTTTATGCATTCTAATGTACCATTTTGGTCAATGAAAATACTCATTTTCGAAACGAGGTTACAAGCTGATCGATTGGCCTTTCCAGTTCTATATTCTAACTCCATTTGCATCCAATAGCTAAACCCTGAATTGTATGATTTGCATGACATAACCTGAAAAGAAAGGATTCGAAACTCAATTATATTTATATACCTGAGAAAGGAGGTTGAAATGCAGTTCCGTAACTCAGATGACATTGTGAAATCGAGCATTACTTCAGTGGTACCGACATGAAATCACAGAAATTCATGCCTAGATGTCACAAAATTCAACCAAAACCTGACTCTTGGTGGCGTGTGCATTTCAAATTGGTTCAAAAACTTCACTTGGGCTGTAGCTTACATTTTGGGTTTTCGTCAAAGACGTCCTTAAAGGAGTGATTTTCTTTTTCCAGCTCACAGCTCACCGTCAACATGATAATTGCGTTTATGCAACACGGTTGACGTCATTTCCAATTGCCCCTGGTTCCTCTACTCGCCTAGTGGATTCGAAGTTCTGGAGAATCCATGATCAGTAATAGTTGGTCACTGTTATTCTTGGATAAATGACACTCCAACTGATGAAAAAGAGCTGGTAATCGTGCATTTTAGGTAAGCCATAAATAGACTGTCCCCGGTGTCGATTCCATTCATTTTGATTGCCGTCGGACTGCTGGCACCCACTCTACCAAACAGTTATGTACAATCTATCTGAAGCATTTTACAACGGCATACAAAATATCCGTCTATATGGAATGTTTTAGCATCAATGCTTTGGTTCCAAAGGTTGAGCATATTGATAATGTATGGTCGTAATATACGAAATGTAAACAAGAAGAAATACCAGACTGTTGAGGCGTGTAGAAATGCACTGTCCTTAAGAATATTTCCATCTTACACAACGACGAACGTCGGTACAGTAGTAATCTACGGCGGGTACCCTAGCAGGATACAACAACAGGAGGAGTGAAGCGTGCACTCGCAAATCCCTCCTCAGGCGAAAGGTCTTTGATCGTTCTTCCAGCGATCGCCAGAGTTGACGGCAGCGGCAAAACATCGAACGGAAAGACGGTGTCTGGTGTTTCTGTTGTGCGTACGAAAAAATAAAGGAAGGTGTTTGGTTTTATAGAAATACATAGATGGATCAACGGATGCAAACGGTTGCCAACCGAAGAGACATCCGGGGCTCCGGGAGGTCGGATTTGCACCCCCTACGCGCGGGATGCGACGTGTACCGACACGTCCGATTAAACGGTTTCCAGACCGGACCGGCCCGAACCCACTTGGGCTACCCCACCATGCGCGTGCGAAGCCCACATCCTATTTTATTCCTCAAATATTACATAGACTAGTAGCCATATATGAATATGAGGAAAGTCTCCAAAGCAAGCAATGTGGGACTAAAGACTTTTGTTTTGAAATACAGCAGCAGCCACAACAATCCCCCACTATTTGAAAAAAAACCAAACTAAAAACCGAGTTGACCACTAGAAGAACTTAAACAAATAACATGCATAAGCTTTGCTAGAACTGAGTTCTTTAAACTAAAGCATAGAGTAGATGTACATAATTTGTAGAAGATTGATGGAACTATGTTCTTGAACTAATTCCTCCCTTGTCAAATTACAGCTACATTATTCACATGATATTCATAAAATTAAATACCTTTCTTACGGATTGACACCTTTAGGCCATGCGCCTACTGGGAAAATTCATAAATGCTCTAGAGAACTGCCCAAATCTCAACAGGAGTGGCCCCACTCCACACTCATATAATTGGACTTTCATCAAGCATATATTGTAGTATATACACCACCATTACTGGCTATGAAATCCATTAAGAAATATATTCAACTGAATCATTACAAATTGTTGTTTACATCATAAGAATGAGATACATTTATTACAACACATTGAGTCATCCAGTGACTTCATTTTTTCCATTGAACCTTCTTCCTAGGTTCACCGTTCATGCAGGTTGGGTATCCATCACTTCGACATCTGGTATGGGCATAATCCCATTCTCCTCGATGTATCGCTCACTAGTCTTTGACTTAATGGCTTTGTTAGAGGATCGGCCAAATTTAATTCTAACTTTACATAATCCATAGAGATTATGCTATCACATACAAGTTGCCTCACAATATTGTAACGTAGACAAATATGTCTACTCTTCCCATTGTAAACTTTGTTTTTAGCCCTTGCTATGGAAGCTTGATTATCACAGTGTATAAACACTGGTAGAGAAGGTTTCTCCCAAAGGGAAGATCCATTAGAACATGTCTTATCCATTCAGCTTCAGTTCCAGCCTTTTCTAAGGCAATAAACTCAGATTCCATAGTGGAACGAGCAATACAAGTTTGCTTGGAAGATTTCCAAGACACAACACCACCACCCATAGTGAAGATGTAACCACTTGTAGATTTCAATTCATCTGAATCAGAAATCTAATTGGCATCACAATATCCTTCTAGCATAGTTAGAGATCCACAAAAAATCAATCCATGATTAATTGTGCCTTTAAGGTATCTTAAAACCCTATGTAGAGCATCCCAATGATCCTTGTTAGGATTTTGGGTATATCTACTTAATCTCCCCACTGCATATGCTAGATCCGGACGAGTGCAATTCATTAAGTACATTAGGCTTCCAATTACTTGTGCATATTTGACTTGTTGGACACTAGTACTTTTATTTTTCTTAAGATTGCAATTAGAATTAAAAGGTGCACTTACTGGTTTACAATCAAATATTAAAAACCTTTTGAGGATTTTCTCAACATAGTGTTCTTGGGATAGCATGATGCAATCATCATTTTTAAGGAGTTTAATTCCTAAAATTACATCTGCCTCACCCATATCTTTCATGTCAAAATTAGAAGCCAAGAAGCCTTTCGTACTATTTATAATATCAATATTAGTGCCAAAAATAAGCATATCATCTACATAGAGACATATAATAACACAACCTTAGTTATCGACTTTAGAATATATACATTTATCTCCTTCATTTATATGGAATCCATATGATACAATTACCTTATCAAATTTCTCATGTCACTATTTAGGTGCTTGTTTCAAGCCATAGAGAGATTTGATTAGTCTACATACCATATGTTCTTTTCCCGGAACTACATAACCTTCAGGTTGATCCATATAAATTTCTTCATCCAAATCTCCATTCAAGAAAGCAGGTTTAACATCCATTTGATGTATAATTAATTTCTTAATAGATGCCAAAGTAATTAAAATCTTGATTGAAGAGATTCTAGTTACAGGAGCAAAAGTATCAAAATAGTCAATATCCTTTTGTTGTTTATATCCTTTGGAAACCAAACGAGTTTTATATTTATCTACAGTCCCATATGTTTTCAATTTTCTTTTAAATATCTATTTACATCCTATGGGTTTTATACATGGTGTAAGTTCCACTAGTTCCCATGTATGATTAGATAATATAGATTCAATCTCACTATTAATTGCTTCCCATAAAGAGGAATCAGTTGAACTAATAGCATCATTATAAGATTGAGGGTCATTATCCACTATAAAAGAATAGAAATCATTACCAAAATTCTTTTCCTTCCTCATCCTAGTGGATCTCCTAGGTTCTATATCATCATGTTCTAAAACATCATTAGAATTGGATGTACTTGGGATATTCTCTAAAATTTCATTTGAAGGATTATATAAATGTTCTAGGGGAGTTTTCATAGGAAAGATATGCTCAAAAAATTCAACATTTTTAGATTCAACAATAGTATTAGGTTCTACAACATTGTTGCTACTTCTAATAACCAAGAATCTATATGCGACACTATTTTGAGCATAACCTATAAAAACACCATCTAGAGTTCTAGATCCCAATTTTTGTTTCTTAGGCTCAGTTAGTAGGACTTTAGCTAGACACCCCCACACTTTGAGATATTTCAAATTAGGAGGATATCCTTTCCATAATTCATATGGTGTCTTATTTGTCTTCCTACTCGAGATGCGATTTTGAAGAAAACAAGATGACAAAATCGCTTCCCCCCACAAATTGTTCGGTGCACCTGAATTGATTAAAATATAATTCATCATCTCCTTTAGAGTTCTATTTTTACGTTCATCAATTCCATTTGATTGAGGCGAATATGGAGGTGTATATTCATGTATAGTACCATGATTTACACACAATTCATTAAATGGAAAACAATCATATTCACCACCCCTATCTGAGTGAAGATGTTTTATTTTCTTATTAAGTTGATTCTCTACTTCTGTTTTATATTTAACAAACATTCCAAAAGTTTCATCTTTAGAATGTATTAAATATAATTTTGTATATCGAGAGAAATCATCTACAAAAATAATATAAAAACATTTTCCACCTCTAGATAGATTTCCTTTTAAATCTCCAAGACCGGTCTGTACTAAATCTAGTAATTCAGAATTTCTATGTGAAATTTGAGGACACAACTTCTTGGTAGATTTAGTTTCAGCACATATTTGACATTTATTATTTAAATTAACAACACCATTAATATCTTTTAGTAAATATAAAGATTTCATGCGTTGTAAATATTTAGAATTAACATGTCCTAATCTATTGTGCCATGTAACAAAAGAATCAACGATATAAGTAAAAGGACTTATTTCATTATCAACAGAGTTTGGTACTTTCAACATAAAAAGGCCATTTGAGCAGTATCTTGTGCCTATGTAGTCTCTAGACTTGGAGAGAATGACCTTGTTTGATTCAAAGGACACTTTGACCCCAAACTTCACAAGTTGAGAGATGAAAATTAAATTCACACAAATATCTGGGACAAACGATACATCTTTGATCAGCAAAAATTTTCCAGAAGTCATCTTGATCATGTCATTGCCCTTTCCGGTCACAGGAGAAGCAGTGGAGTTGCCCATGACAACCCTGTGTTCCTCCTGTCCCATTTCAGTGAAAGTCATGAAGGCATTTCTATTGCCACGGATGTGGCGAGTAGCCCCCAAGTCAATGATCCAATCATTCTGGTGGAATGATCCCATGCTGTCAATGTTGACAAATGCCACAAACACGTCCTCAGTAACAAGGTTGGTTGAAGGTTCCTTCGAATCTTGGATTACTTCTTTCTTCCTATGCCTACATTTAGGAGAAGTATGACCAGGTTTGCCACATACATAACAAAAAACATTATTTTTATATATGTCTTTGCGGCCTTTGTTTTTTTGGTTGTTTCTTTTATCCTTTTTCTTCTTCCAATAATTTTTAGCATGATCAGAAGATTTATTATTTTGTTTGACATCAGTGTTAACAAAGTTCGCGGAAGAAAGTCGTTCTTTATTCATATCAGATTTTTCTCTTATATGATTTTTATCTTCCACTCGGATGTGTATGATCCCATCATCCAGAGACATCACCTTTCGTTTATGTTTTAAATTGTTCTTATAATTATTCCAAGAATTGGGAAGTTTTTCAATTAAACTACAAATGATAAAGGATTCAGGAAGATCTATCTTTTTATTTTTCAAATCATTGAGTAAAATCTAAAAATCATGAATTTGAGTGATTATATCTTTGTCATCAGACATGCGAAATTCCAAAAAATTTGTAACTGTGAACTTCTGTGTAGAACCTTCTAAAACATATTTCTTGTTTATACTTTTCCATATTTCAAAAGTAATTTTAACAGGGAAGTATGCATCAAACAATTGGTTAGAAATAGTACTTAGAATAACATGACGACAAATACGATTTGCCTTTTCCCATTCAACATAATCAGATTCAGGTTTCAGTTGGGATAAAGCAAATGCAAAATTTGATACTTCTAATGCAGTGAAAACCTTTTGCAGTGAAAACCTTTTCTTGCCATCTTCTGTAATGAACACCGTCAAACGTTTCAATTTTAGAAACATCAGGAAGAGGAGTTTGCGACACTGTCGAAACAGTAACAACTTGGTTGTTTGACGTAGACGGTGTTACCGCTGTGAAAGGAGTTTCAAATCCTTCTATGTTGTTAACCATCGTAGAAACAGAAAATACTCTTAAGATTGATGATCTATGGTGGTAATATACAGACGAAATGTAAACAAGAAGAAATACCAGACTGTTGAGGCGTGCAGAAATGCACTCTCCTTAAGAGTATTTCCGCCTTACTCAACGACGAACGTCGGTACAACAGTAATCCACGGGGCCGCGCCCGCACAAGGGGCTTCGGGAGGCCGGATTTGCACTCCCTTGCCCGCGGGATGCGACGTGCGCCAAAGCGCCCGATTAAACGATTTTCAGACCGTACCGGCCCAAACCCACTTGGGCTGCCCCACCATGCGCGTGCAAAGCCCACATCCTATTTTATTTCTCAAATATTACATGGACTAGCAGCCACATATGAATAGGAGGGAAGTCTCCAAAGCAAACAGTAGGACTAAAGGATTTTGCTTTGAAATGCAGCAGCAGTCACAACACATATTACCATATAGTACCATATGGCAAGGTGCTGATCATACTCCTCTTGCATTCTCGAGATCCATCTATAGATTATAAGTCTATGTAGTAGTAGCAACTTCTATTCTGCGCAACTCTTCATACGCTACAGAATCTTGCTATGTGGCTGAGTCGCTGACACATTGGGGGTTCTAAGACACTGATTAATGTAATTCAAGTATCATAGTTTTCTACAATGAGGTTCACGCTCAATTTAATGCAACTAAACCCGTTCAACTGTGTTTTATGGAGCTAGCTTGTAGATGTCTTCTGGGGATTCTACTGGCGTCATCAAAAAGAGATGAACACATCTTCTTAGGTGGTATTGATTTTAAATGGTGACTAAGAAACTTGAGCAACTTCTTTGCTGTCTTTAGTAATTTTCATATATGTATTCTTTTTAAATTATGTAGTTAATTAAAGCCCTGGTTTGTTTTCCATCACATGACAAATGGAGATTCGGGGGTTTGGTTAACCATACTTATGATTGGTCGTATCACAACTACGACTAGAACAAATAGCTTCAAAATAAGTCGTTCTAGTTATTTATCTAACACCCACTTGTTATATCGTATTCGTTTTGTTATATTTAATAACTACATCTAGAAACGCGGGTATAATTTATGTGTTTATTATCTTTTGCGGTAGTCAGAAACCCAGAACAACCCATCTCTTCGACTCTGTACGTATGATCCATGTGGAAACGAGCAAAAAATTAAGAGGCATGTGACTCTCACTGAACTGCAGTCAATCCATCGCTCTCCACGCTAATTATTGAAGCAACATTTTAAATTCAGAAAGTTGCCAACTTGGCACCTACTCAAAGGATGCCAAAAGTTTCGTTCTGCTCCCAACTGTATTATCTAATTTAATGGCATCTACAGACTGCAGAAACGAGCAGTGCACATGGCTAGCAAGTGCCAGGGGGTACTTTGTTTAAAGGACAGTGTACGTAACCGCGGATCCGAGTTGTGCTGCACTGCACCAACTGGTTGTTTTTTATATTGAATCCGTCAGATCCTAATAATTTTCCGTGGAGGAGTGTCTTTCTGGTTGTGGGAACTGATTGTTGAGCCAGAGTTCTGCATGCAATAACATCATCCACCTGTTGAGATGCCATCCAGTGAACGCACATGGTCCTGCGCGCTGATTCAGATGACGCTGCGACTTGGCCCATCTTAGAACATAAATCTGAGCTAATGTCTTATATTGTTAGGAGTATCTCCATCCAGAGAAAATTCTCATATCTGATCGATTACGGGTTTCAGTTAAGTCATAACTGTCGTCTGATGAAAACCGGCCACATATAACAAGATCATGCTGGCCAGCTTGGCAGTTGAAATCGGGGAGGTTATGTTCACAATCTCTTCTTTGACTTGTGTTGTATGTTTGGAAACAACTGGCTTACACTAAAGAGCACCTACCTTCTACTTTAGGAATCAGTTCAATACATAAGCGCTAAGGAGCCAAAGAAAATGCGCAATAGGTTGACAATATGATATACAATGAACTCTGCGTGCAGCATCTTTTCTTCTTAACAGAAGTCAGTATGAAGTTGACATTAGCTAGCAAACAATACATAACACAATGAGATAAGACTCCCATTGGGGAAAAATCACTCTGAATATCAACGACAGTTGACAAGTGAAGCTTCAATGGAGGTCTAAATCGTCCAAACTCCACCATCGCTTTTTTTTTTTTTTTGAAGTTAATTCCACCATCGCTTGGAACAAAGTGGAGACGTGATTCACGCCACTAAAAATGGTGCAGTGCACCTTTTCACAAGTCAAACAACTATATAAGATGTAAATGCGCTGCGCAATAGATACATTCCACCGCAATAGTTGGCTGCACAGTAGATCCATTTGACCACGAGCAATAAGAAACACTAACTATTTCACATATCACCCTAAATTTTGGAGTACTGGCCATTCCGCTCTCCATTTCTGTCGTTTTTTTCACACTCCCCAACCGGTTTGACACAACTCCACCACATGTATCATACTCAAGTAAGCACTACCTTGAAATACTGAGTAGTTACACGTGGAGTCCCCCTTCATCTATTTGGGGACATGTCTTTGAGTGTTCCTACACCTATCAACCTTTTCCCTTGTGTTTTACTTAAAAAGTTGAACTTAACTTCTCGCGTTCTCACAAATGGTCTAATTTTTCTAATGATTATATATCGACTATTAAAAGAAAAAGAAATACGAAGTAGTTTACTACTAGGGTTTATAACAATTAGAACCAAACATGTCAGTCTCCAACCAAGGTATACAAACAATGCTTTGGTCATTTTGAAAAAACACAAGGTGGTTTAATCCGATGAGCTTGTTGCTATTTAGCGAGGGTTAGCTTAGTTGGATGTAGTCCAATGTAGTTATGTGAGTTTGCAATGTAAAGGTGTACATCAAACTCACACTTTGTCATCTGAGTACACCCTACCAAATATGCCATGAGTGAAAATAGGAATTACATACAACGACAACTATAACAACAGAAAAGAACATATACACATACTATAAAATCATCCTCTTGGAATCTAATTGTTATCAAAATCAGCACATACTAAAACCATCCTCTTCGAATCTAATTAATGAAAAAAATTTACGAGTTGGCTCAACTCTATCCTCTTCCTGATTGTCTATCTACCTTATTTAACTTTGTCTCTCACATATACCTATATAGTTTATTAGTTATATTCACATCAAATACCTTGCCATTAACTCCATTGACATGTTGGGCCTAGTGCCATGTTTCCAACCTAATTGGGCCTTGTCAATATAGACCCATTTAGGGAATCTCACTATTGTTGTTGGTGGAATATAAATCCCAGCCAAGGAAGTCGTCTAGCAGCGAGCAACCAAGGACTTGCAAAGGTAGCCACCAAGCCAAAGAAAAAAGAAGGCATCTGTCAAAGGAAAAGTAGCAAAAAAAAAGAATCCACTGTAATTTGATGTGTGAGGTAACGAAAGAAGAAAAAAGAAAAGGAGGAGAGAAAAAGAAAGGGAAGAAGAAAGGAAGCGGGTAAGGCTGTCAAGGCATCCAAGTTTTTTCTTCAGGCCATCTACTGTTGTGTAGTTTGTGGAAGATAATTATCTTCCTGAGAAGTTCTGGAGTAGTAGACTGTAGGAATCTTCCCTATGTTGGTATTGTCTTATATTTCATTCAGGATCTATTATCTTGAGTTTGAGGTCAAAATTGAAGAACAATTGTATCTTTGCTTTTTAATGGATTTGCTCACTGGGTTGTCCCGTGGTTTTCCCCTCACACTCTATGAGGGTTTTCATGTTAAGATCTAGTTTTCTAGTTCAATCTTCTTGTGGTCTTATCTTGGGATTACACGCTCATTGACAACACTTTTGAAAATAATTTACTTTTCATTGCATCATCGTTGTATAATATACATGCACATATCTTCAAAAATAACAAGTGGTATTAGAGCACAAAGTGCAGATACAAATCCAAATGAGGAAGTTATATGATGTAATGATGATTTAGTTTACAAGCACACATTGACATACTTGGAAACTCAATATCGAAGGTATATTGTATTGCAAAGAATTATATGATCCAATAGAGGGATAAGAGTCAAACAGTACGTATGATGCAAATTGGAAGATACTAAAACAAAGATTGTGGGAACAATGTAAAAGTGGCTTGATGTTTGTGTGTTCCACCACATCTCGAAGAAGATCTGTGGCAAAGATATTGGGAGAATGCTCAAGAAATTGTATGACAGAAACACTATAACAAATAAATCTTTCTTGATTAGGAAGTTGGTGAACCTGAACTACATAGATGGTACTATTGTTGAGCACATGAATGGATTCTAAAGCCTTTTTCAATTAAATGGGGCCCATGAAGATGGTTTTTGGTGATTAACACCAAGTGGTTCTTCTTCCTCTTGGATTACTATGATAGTTGGGATATGCTCATATTGATAGTCACTGATTCTACACAAGAAAGAAAGTTGACACTTGATCAGGTAAAGAACACTCTATTGAATGAAGATAGTCGACAACGAACCTCAAGTAACAGCCAGCCAGAGGTGCACTGATGCAGTACTATTTTAGGGCTTCATCTTGTGTCTTACTGCACTTTAATCACATCTATACCAGCTAGATTATATGTTATTCCCCTCAATATGAATATTTGTATAAAATGCACTTATGGACATTCTTTGCATGCTTTTCAGGCACTTGGATCACACTTGGGTGGAAGAGAGAGAAAAAATGATCAAAAGGTTTCTCTACTCTTAGAGATACTCAAAGTGAAGTCCAAGAATCCCTCAACCTCCCCCTAGTAAGCAAGGGTCTATTGAAGCAAAGAATTTCAAGGAAACACAAGGAAAAAGAGCAAAGTGGTATTGTGGAGACCAGCATGGTTGTGTTGCACATCATGGTCGTGCTAGCATGACCCAGCACAGTCGTGCAATACAACACCACCATTTTCCCAACAATTCAGAATGGACATGGTACTCAGAACGACCATCACTCCCCCGAGCAACCACAATCATGGTGACCACCATGACCATTCCTCCAGTGCCTCACCATGGTCGTGGTGACCACCATGGCTGTGCCATTAGCCACCAAAACTCAAAACTCCAAAATTCTACCGTGACTTTTCCATTTTTTTCATCTCACCCGTTTCATCACACAATGTCTATGTTGACCCTTACCCATCACAACCGTGCTACACACAAACCTAGCATCATTTTTCCGCTATACTACCCATTTTACCTCCACTTAACCTAATCCTTCCCCACCACCTATATATACATAGGTGCTGGCTCAATATTAGACCACTCTCAACTTCCCCATTTTGTCTCCCATCCATTCCCACTCCATCCTACCTCCATTCCATCATCCTCCACCCCAGAAACACCTATTCTAGGGTTTTTGGCCACTTTCCACCATACATCCATGCCATCTACCCTCCTTGGAGGGAGGTGCTCGAGTTGCTGCTAGTAGGTGGAAAAGGAGGAGCCTTCACAGAGCTCATCATGGTTTTCTACTCCTCTACTCATTCTTCTTCCTTTCTTCTTGTATTTTTTTATTCTATGAGTAGTTAGGGCCCTTAGGTGGGTTGTTTGGGGCTCAAAATGTTACTTTGATACCATGAGTTCACTATGTTCATTTTCTAATGATTATGTTCTACTTATATCTCATTCCTCATGAATTGCTTTGTGGTTTGTGCTTGAAATCACCTAGATTCTAGGAAAATTGCTTATATGTGGCTCTTTTTATGAATTGCTCCTAAGTCCAATTAATGGATTCCTATTTAGCTATTCACCTGCATACATGCTAATCAATTATCCTAAAACTAAGTAAGCCATCTAAGTAGCTAGTATAGGAGCATTTAGTATAATTAGCTGGGAGCCTTCTCAAGGCTAGAATGTAGGTGATGTGAGATCTAAAACCTCACTTCCACCTTACGTTACTACCCTCAACCCCTAAATACCCTAAGAGATCCTATCCTAGAAACCTAAGATAGACTAGACCCTAGTCAAATTCCACCTAAACCCTAACCTAATTGAGACCCGTAAGGGTAGGTAGGAGGTGTTAGGGACTAGTTCCCCTATACACACCCTGTCTTAGCCATGGCCAGCTAGTAGGTTACAGAAATTCACTAACATCTATCTTTTTGTTTCGTTTGGTAATATAAATGAAATAATAATATTTACATGTTATCACCCTCAACCCAATTGACATGTGCACCCTCAAACAACCCACACCTCTCTTAATTGACTTAAAACCCTAATTACCTTCTTGCTTAGCTAGTGTTCACTTAGTTAGCTCTTTATTTACTTATTTAGTTCATTTCCTTGTTCTTGACTAGTTCTTGCTAGTTTGGGTATTTAATTTCTCTTATGCTTAATTTGCTAGCTTAGTGTAGCGTAGATCTTTGCCTTGATTGCCTTACTGTAGTTTGCTTCTTTCGTGCTTAAATCTTCTTCTCTTTCTCTTTAGAACTAATTGTCTAGGGTAATTTAGGTTTTGATTCCTATTTCTCCTTAATTTCTTGTTCAAACCTTAGTGTAATAAAAAAATCAACCATGAAACCCTTCAACCCTAGACTTTGTTGTAGGAACCTAGAAAAATTAACCTAGCACCAGTGCCCCCTTTTCTCTCTTAGGTTTGACCCCTAACTTGTCACCTTCCTATACTATTACATGACCTCATTCGATTGCATGTAAGCGTGTTAGTTTATGTGAATGATCCTATTAGGGTTTTATAAATTTGAAAGACCCAAAGTGTGTTCATAACCTTTAGGGTTGCATCTAGTCAAACTCAATTGGTTAGTGTGTGGCCCTAAAGGAAAAACACACCAAGCTTTCTACATTCGTTGCTCGGGAGAGAGGCACTCGACCTAGATAGTTAGTTTTTCTTTGATCTTTTCCTACTGCCCTCATCATTTCTATTCTTTATTTTTTATTCTTTGCATTTTTAATGCATATTGTTTTTTAACTTGTCCTTTTTTTTGGTTGTGCCTTGTGCATGTGACATGCTACTCAGGCAAGACAAGATGGAAGGACAAAATGCACCTCACAAGCCACTTTAAGATTAATTCATGCCTATCAACTAGAATCACCACTTGCTAAAAGAGTTGATCAAATGCCAGGGGACCAATTCTCCATCACTCAAGATCTTCTTGGGCTCCTGCCCATCTTCTAAGGCTTAGAGAGTGAGAACCCCTACAAGCACTTGGACTCTTTTCTTGAAGTATGCTCCACCTTTAGTACACTGACAACCAATGATGACACAATTAGGTTGACCTTGTTCTCATTCTTCCTCAAAGACAAAGCCAAAGATTGGTATGATTTGAGAAGGGATATCAATGGGAAGAGATGAATAATGCCTTCTTAAGGAAGTTCTACTCCATTGTAAGGTTGAAACAAATGCAGTGTCCCATAGTGAGTTTCAATCAAATGGGTAGCAAGTGGTTCCATGATGCTTGTGAGAGATTTTAAAATATGTTGAGAGAGTGCCCACATCAGGGGATCCCTTTATGGTATCTAGTTCAATCCTTTTACTCCGGTCTACCTCCAATGGGACAAGCTACAATGGATTCTTCTCATGGAGGATCTTTTATGGCTAAGCCACCGGAGGAGACATGGCCCTTGTTTGAGCATTTAGCGTAAAGTTCAAGGATCCAAGCTTCTAGCATGATGAATGATGGTGACCGCCCCTTTGGTGTGACATCTCTAGTTTGTAATGATTCAAACCCACAAATGGTGAAGATTCTTGTCGAAATGGTGAGCTTTATGAAGATCCAAGTGAAAAGTGTTCCTTGTCACTCGGTCAATTTTGTTGAATGCTTTGATGAAGAAGTGAAGACACCTCATCCTTATAGCTACTTGGACCAACAAAGTCCAAGATATAGCTCATGTTTTCAGGATAAGTTCTCTCTAGGTTGAAAATCTTTAATGTTGTCCAAAAGAATGTTATAGGGCTTGCGGAAAGAATAGAGAATTTATCTTCCATACTTGCTATCCAAGAAGAAAAAAGGCCCATAATGAGTTTCAATGAAGCAAGTGGACCTATGCATTCACTCAAGTTCTCTATAGTCTACCTCCCACGCAAGTGCAACCCATTTACTATTTCAAAGGCCATCTAAATCCTTACACATCTCCTCACCCTCTATCACCACAACCATCCCACCACTTCACCTACGAACCTCAATTTTCTCCTGCACTTCAATTTCAATACCAAGTGTCACCTCCACCTCCTCCACATCCACAACATGCCCCCCCTGTCTACCACAAGCAAGGTAGTGTTGTGACAATTATAAACAGTGGGAAATCTCCTGAGCAGCTCGTGAGTCAAAGAAACGATGATAAAGCAAAGCAAAGGTAGCAAAGTGCTGTGATTGAGATTGCTAGAGATGATTCTATGATACCTCCTATTGAGAATGTGATACCGTGTGTTCCACCTTCCACTTCATTTGTAGGTTCTACAGTACCACCTGTGATTCCTAGATTTCCTCATGTGATGCCATAAGGAAATCATGTTGATTCAAGTGTTGCAAAAGCAAGTGAGCCACCATTCCCTGAAGCATTGGATGAAACCCTGAAAGTAAAAAGGAGGCAGAAGCACAATGTTAACATTCTAGAGGTGTTTCTTAAAGTGAAGGTAAACATTCCATTATTGGATGCTATCAAGAAGATTGCATCTTATGCTAAGTTTCTCAAGAACTTATGTGCTATGAAGAGAAAGTCAATGACGAGAACACAAAAGAGAGTCAAGTTGAATGAATAAGTGAGCTCTATCATCCAAAACTCACTTCCTGTGAAGAGGAAAGACCCAAGAGCCTCACTCATACCTAGATACATAGGAGGACACCACATAAACCAATCCTTACTTGATTAGGGATCTAGTGTGAATCTAATTCCATATACTGTCTATGTTGACCTAGGGTTAGGAAAGTTGAAACCAACAATTGCACTCTCCCATTGGTGGATCACTGCATCAAAGTGCCTAGAGGAAAATTTGATGAGTTTTTGCTGATGATAGACAAATAAAGGACGGAAGTGCTCCTGACGGATTTCATTGTTCTTGACATGGACCCAGCAAATTGGAAGATTCCATCATCCTGGGAAGGCCATCTTATCTACAACTGATACCGAGATACATGTGTGCAGTGGCACAATGATGGTCTCTTTCATGGACATGAAGATAAAGATCAACATGTACAAGACCCCAACCCGACAAGACCGAGATGAGGATATTAGACGTGGTCACTTTAAGAGTCTAACGGATCATTTAAAGAAGGAGATTCGGATGGAATACATCATGATAGCTTTTGTGATCAACGAGATAGGGAACACATGTTAGATGCAAATGAGGGATGTATCTATTGCAAGAGTGGACATGTGAGGATACTGAATGGATGAATCGTGTAAAAATAAAAATCCCAAATAAAGGCATGAAACTTAGAGCTAGTGGGAGTCAACCCATATAGGTTTGGAAATTTTTCACCCAACCTTCCATTTTTTATATTTTTTTTATTTTTACACTTTTCCAAGAAAACAAACACACACTTTATACTTGATGGTTTTTGTTGTTTGTGAATCATGTTAGGACATGTACATTAGAAGGAGGATGATGCATGGATGATGTCACCAAGTAGAAGATCAAAACTGAATAGAAAATTAAAAATTAGTGCAAAAGATTCATGAAGGAGATTAGCATGGCTGTGCCACACAACACGACCGTGGTACATGCAATACAAAATGGTCATGGTGGGCACCAAGATCGTGGTGGCTCTATCCTACTCATTGGATACCTTGAGATCTCTCTTCCCTCTTGGTGTTTTTCTACCATGACTCCATCCCCTCTACCCTATCATCCTATACTTCTATTTCATGTTGAAGACATCATGGTTTAAAAGTTTGGGGTGGTAGGGAAGTAAGCCCTTTCTTTACCCCACTTTCCTCTATGTTCCTTGTTCTAGTTTTTACTCAAGATGATCAAATAGTATATCCATCTCTTAAACTTGTATATCCATACTTTGTGTTCCTTCTTTACATACATGCATATCATATAGTTTAATTTCATGCATTTTTTGTGTAATTTTCCAAATCTTTGCTCTTCTTGCCATACATTGCATTTCAATTAGATTTTTGTAATTTTTGCATGTTTGTAGCTAGGATTTGCTTGATTTCTTACTTTTTGTTTCATAATGAAGGCTTAGATATGATTGAAGGCAATTTGGTACCATTTTGACCAATTTTGCCCAAATTTAGAACTTCTTTTCTAAAAGCTTGTTTTGACCCAATCTCTTCTTGTTGTATTGAAAATGTTGACCTTTGATAAATGCATGCTACATTATCATGATCTATTGCTAAATGGCCTCAGTATTGACTTTTAACAAGTGAATCACCTCTCTCATCATTGTGAAATGTTTAGTTCAATTATGATTTAAGCAAGTGGAAAATACTTAAGGTTTCATAGAATCTCATGATAAAAGTGTGGTTTCAATATTTCTCATTCATGTGGTGTGTCATTACTTGATGAAATTATTGGAGTAGCTTTCATGCAGGAGATCTCATGTTAAAATCCATATTAGTAACCCCTCTTTGACTCACATTTCTTCTATCATCTTCTTACTTCTCCACCTCATGAAAGGATACCAAAGTGCACATATTCATACTTGGCCACCTCCAAAAGTTTGGAGTGGCTATATTTATATCTCCCCACTTCATTCTCACCACCATGTGTCCTAGCTACACCGAGGGCAAAGAAAAAGAAAAAAATACAAAAAGAAAATAAAAGTTGCTTCGTATGGAATTCTGTTTCCTCACTTTAAATTGAGTATTTGTTTCCCTCCTTTTATTGCTAGGATTGGAAATCCTATATTTTACACATCCATACGATTGGTTCCTTGGGTTTCCAAAATAGTTTAATGTAAAAAGAAGTGCTTCAAATCATTTATGAAATAGAATCTAAATAAAGAAGAGATGAGCACGTCTATGTAATAGAACTTCAACCCCTCATCAGAACCCTTTCTTCCATTTGCATGCCCATTGAGCTAGGAAACATCAAACCTTGCTCATTTACCCTTTTTCTCAGCCACATGGGTTACTTAGGGTGGATTGACATATGATATTGAATGCATGAATGTAATACAACAAAATTAGTCATTTTTTACCATCGCCACCATGAAACAGTTTACCCAAAGTGATATGACAACCATATAGATTGATTGTGTATTCAATGCTCTATATTTGAAGTTTGCATGATCAGTGCTTTAATCATGATTGGTTTGTGAAGGAGGAGAGGAGAGAGGTGGAATGCATGTAATTAGTCACCCTTGAGCCCATTTAGTAAATATTCTTCATTGTGTTGCATTTGTCATTTCTTTATTGTGGAAAATTGAAGAGAGATTGAGTTGGAGCATACCTGAGGACAAGTATGCTTTAAGTTTGGGGTGGTGACACATCCTTATTTAAGGGATTCATCTTGTGTCTGATTTCACTTTAATCACATCTATACCTACTAGATTGCATGTTATTCCCCTCAATATAGATATTTTTTTTAATGCATTATGGATGTTCTTTGCATGTTTCTCAAGTACATGAACCATGCTTGGATGGGAGACAGAGAGAAAAAATGATCCAAATGTTTCTCTACCCTTAGAAAGGCTCAAAATGAATTCCAAGGCTCCCTTAACCTACCCCTAGTAGCCAAGGGTCCATTAAAGAAAAGAAGTCCAAGGAAACATAAGGAACAAGAGCAAAGTGCTACTACAGAGACCAACATGGCATGCTGCACTGTATGTCCGTGTTGACATGATACATATGATAACACCACACTTTACGTATTTTCTGTATATATTTTACACCACTTTTAGAATAACTTTAGTCAACTTTGCACACATTTTATCTATCTTCTTGACTAAAGCATTGTTTTGTGATTTCAAGAATCATCCCAAGCGCGACCGCGATCTTTGAATCGCGACCGTGGTTATTCAGCAAAGATCGCGACCGCGGTCTCTCCAAAGACCGTGACCGCAGCTTCTCCAAGGATCGCAACCATGGGCACTCAAAGACCGCGACCGAGGTAGAATCTCGACCATGGTTATTCAGCAAATATTGTGACCTTGGTCTCTCCAAAGACCGTGACCACGACTTCTCCAAGGATTGCAACCAACCGCAGTCTCTCCAAGGATCGCAACCGCGAGCACTCAAAGACTGCGACCGAGGTAGAATCGCGACTGTGGTTATTCAACAAAGATTGCGACTGTGGTCTCTCCAAAGACCGCGACCGCGGCTTCTCCAAGCATCACGACCGCAATCTCTCCAAGGATCACAACCGCGGGCACTCAAAGACCACGACTGAGGTCCTGAGGAGGATCGTGGTCAAGAAATATCACGACCAAGGACGAATAAAGGAAATATCATGATTGTGGTCTTAAGTCGGTGGAAGGCGCATATAAATAACGCCCCCACCTGTCTTGTCAAGGCATCAAATCAGAGAGATCCTGTTATGACCCCACCTCCCGATAACCCCCAATTAAGGGAGACCGAGAGGTCGAAGCCGTACCCATACTTTCCAGATCAAAGGTTCCACAATTAACCAAGAACAATTATTAAATTTTAACATACTAAACTGAAAAGTTGTAAGAAAATAAAATTTTGCATACCTTTTTAAAAACTTGGATCTCTAAATTTCTATCCACTTAAGGATTCAACTCTAACTAATCCTCCTTGAATTTTACTTCATGTATTTCACAATATGAAGTTTTACTGTTTGCCCTTTTGGCTTGTACCTAAAATGCCAACAAACAAAACATCGGTCAGCCAAAGCTGGTATGTGGGGGAAACAATAAATGTGCAACTATGATAACAACATAATCATTCAATTAATCATTTAACAATCAAGATTACGTTTTAAATATAACTCCGTGATCCAAGAGTACCCTATCCTCTATGTTGTCCCCATTAAACCCCTCATGATTCACCTATAAGTGAACCAATTTCTAGGGTTGAATCACATGGCACTACTCGTAAGTAGCCCACTCCTTAACTCATGGCAGGCTAATGAGTCTCATGGAACTACACATAGGTAGCCCAGTTTCTAACTCTCGGTAACCTAGACCTTGCTCTAGGATTACCCCTTTTTTTAGCCTTTTCAAAGCAATAGAGGTGGACCCAGATCTAGCCAGTTATATACGCACATTTATAGTGATAATCATAGTCACTTTATAGTTGCATGAAATAAATTGACATCCAACAGTTATTTTCAAGGAACCGATTAAAACTTCGGGAATCATCGTGAAACTAGAGCGATTATTCATAAGCGTAACCACATACCTTTAATTGCAGATTTGAGACAAAATTATCCAGAACAGAGAAATCCCAATCAAGCAATCAATTATGCACAGAATCCTAAAATAAATATACCAATTTCCTTTTATTAATATTTATCCAATATCATCATATTCCTTAGGATTTCTATTCCAATTTTAGGGTTTCCTTGGAAATTAGGGTTTTTACCTCCTCTTTCAATATTATGATTCTTAATTTATCAAAACTACATAAAACCCTTAATTTCTCATTTTAGTACTCTTAACAAGTTCATGATCTTTATTAAGCATCTTATTCCCTTAATCCGAATAAACATGATTTTTCTCCTCTTTTATCTCAAATTAGGTTTTCCATTTAGACTATCCCTCTCTTATGGATTACAACTCTAAATTAGGCAACCTTGCATACCAAATGGATAAACAAACCACCTTATATTCATTAGAAAACCCTGATTACTCTATTAAGGGTATTTACCCATAATTAGGGCTTAGAACCATCATTTAACACCTTAATATCCAAAAGGGTTGCAATTACTTGTTTTCATCAATTAAGTATTATGAACTTAACCCTAATTCTCCATTATCTTCAGTAAGGATTCTTAAATCCCACTTATGTTCAAGAATCATTATATTTCAGTTGTATACTGGAAATTTTCAAATTATAACCACTAAAACTCATGTTTTCCCAAATTAGGGTTTTTATCCCATTAAACCATGTACAAGATCACAAAACCCTAAAAGCAACACATTAATCATCCTTTCATGATTTTACCCTTTTCTTTACTCTGAACATGTTTACTTTGATCAAAAACCAAAATAAAGATTCATCATGATCTCTTTCTAGGGTTTTTCCATTATTTAATGCATTAAAGGATGAAAATACATATATTTCTTGAAAAGAATTTACAATCAGGCTCTACTATCAGTTTTATCAGGTTCTACACATTTTTCTGATAAAAAAGCACTACTTGTTTGCATTTTTCAGCCAAAAGAAAGATTTTTAATGAATTAATCAAGATTCACCTATTTCCTTAATTTTCAGTTCATAGAGCAAGTAATTACCTTAAGTTAGAAAAATGGCGGGCCGTTCGATTACAGGTTGCATCGGCTGGAACATGGATTGTGTGGCTTGCACCAATCACGCCCACTCACACTATACCAGATAGTAGAGGAGATCTCAGCCCTTCGTTCCTTCCGCGAGTCCAAGGTGCGCTCCAATCCTGCAGCACCTGCTCCCTTCCTCCTCCTTCATCTTTTATTTCTACACACGGTAGCGCCGCGGCGGAGTAGCTGCCGGAGTAAGATCAATAGAGGGAGATAGGGAAAATCTGGGGCTATGAGTATACCGTTCGATATCGCCAGTCTTGGCCGAAGCCAATGGTGGTCACTTTTATAGACTTCGACATCTAAATTAGGGTTTCCAACCCTCGCCTCTAATGGGAACAATTGCCAAGTTGGGTGTTCCTTCTAGAGCCTTCAGAACCACCTAAAAACTAGGGTGCACTTTCTCAGAGTCTTCTCCCGGAGCCAACTACGCCCTTTACATCTTTTCCCGTGGTCAGATTCGCGAGGAAATTGGGATCAAAGATCCTGCCTCGTTGCTTCCTTTCCCAGAACTAGACGACACTCGTGCACTATGGATCATGGATCCAATGGCTAATGTTGAGCGCGTCACTCCTATTCTTTTTAGAAAAGGAAAAATCATCTGTGACATTTAATTTGATTAAATGATCATCCTTTCACTTTAATAAAACTTGTAAAATTCATATCTTCCACATAGTTTAACCAATTGATCCCAAATTTTGAGGGAAGCTTAATAATAACATAATATTGCATCCTACCAAACTTGGTCTTATTATATAAAATAAATCATGCCTTTTCTTTACGTGCAAGATATCACTTAATTATATATATATCTCGCATATTTTCTCTTTCCCTTTCTATAAAATTATTATTCTGAGTTCCTTGACCCTCAAGGAACCTTAATGGCTCGAAAGCCCATCTTGGGGATATACCTTAGCCTTTCTCTTCTATTTCATTCATTATTTCCCATTATCTCATTTATTTCTCATCAAAATATCCAATTTTGAGAATTTCTCTTTATCTTTCTTTTTATTTTCCTCATTGGCACTCCTTTTAATATTAGCAACCTCATGGATATGAAAATTCACCAAGGAATCTCATTTATACTTCTTTCCATTCATTTTCCACATTTTATCATTATTTTCAATTTCTTTCTCAATAAAGAAATACCTAATTAATCTTTTCTTTTCTTATTGCCCTTTCTATGCAACTTTGGACTCCTTGGAACCCAAGGAACTCAAGATGCACGAAATCCCTCTTTGGATTTGCCTTCTAGAGGTTTCCACACTTTTCTTTTTTCAAAAATTCAATTATTCATTTACTAATTGAATTCCCTTGTTATTTGGGCCCAATAGCCAATAAAGCCCACAACACAAACATCAAGGCTATTGTAAACATAATCCATTTATTCTAAACAAATTATATCATTATTTGCTCAAATATCCTTAATATGCGAAATTACATTTCTCACCAATTGAACCCAAAAATTGGAGTTGTAACATATCCTTCCCCTCTTATAGGAATTTGTCCTCAAAATTCTATCAATCAATCAAACAAACAAACAATTCAGGACAAGATTTTTCCATGTCCATCATTGGCCCCTATGTGGCTTTACCGTACTCATGGCGCTTTCACAGAACCTTTATCATCACATATTCTTTTCTCTCAGTTATTTCATCCCGACGTCTATAAACTGCACAGGTGACTCAGGCCATGTCAGCCTCCCTTGTGGCTCACTAGGTTCATTGCTCAGAACATGGTCGGGGTACCTCACATAGTGCTCTAAATTGGACACATGAAACTCATCACACATTACTTTATCTTGAGGGGTAAGGTCAAACTTAACCTTCTCCACCAAACCATGTCAAAAGAACCCGTGCATCGGGGACTCAGCTCTCTTAGTTATAACTTAGAGGGGTCAGATTTTCATGTCTCATATTCTCCCATAGTGAACTGCATGTAGTCTACTTTGCATCTGCTCATGACTTTCATCATCTCTAGGCTCCTTTCAGCCATTACATGATCAAAGCGACTTCATCTACACACACTGTGGTCCTTTTCTAACCATCATGTGGTCCTTTCACCAACATCACCTTACTGAAGTGGTGAAAGACACAACCTCCCTTAAGAGCTTCTTATAAAACCCAATACTGGCTATGGTGGTCATTGTCACATCTTTCATAGGACAAGAACTGTCTCTAGATATCACCCAGAACAAGCACACATGCTCTCATCAGACCCTTTAGTCTGGATTATACTAACCATTAGTTAGGGGTGATAAACTGTACTATCATCGAGTTCTTCATGTACCTACTTTCACCTTATGGAAGTGAACCTTTAAGTCATACTCATGAACTTTTGAACTCGCATTATGGTGTTGTTGAACCATCCCTCTCATATGTAGCTCAACCCGATCTGTCCCTTGACAGTACTCTTTCTTTCTAATGTCATCTAGGTAAGGCGATCTACCATAACCCATATTGCCTCATGACCTTTCTTGGTCAAGGGGAGACTTTCCACACCATCCATAGAGATGAACTCCCATTCCCTCTCGGGAACTCTTTATCCCTTATTTCAACTTATTGGGTTACTGATGTTCGTCCTTCACCTTCTAGTTTGCATGGCAGCATACCCCATGCAACTTCATCTTAGGCATCCAAAGTACTACTGTCACTTATTATCTTCATAGTACGGTGTATGGTGATCTTAAAATCATGATCTCCTATATGTCCTGATTCCTCAAGATCGATTCCTCAGAAACCCTAAACCACTCTAGTCGGGGTTTCGTCACATTCTTTTCCAAAGAAGTGCATATGTGGTTCTACCACCATCCTTTCATTGCATCAAAGACTAGACTGGCTAACCAAACAACCATTAACTTTTCCACATATCTCGTTATATCTGAGTGTTATCTAAACACATCTCCTTTCCAAACTTAGGGTTAGCCTAACAACCTCTTCTAACTTCTAGTCAAACTAGTCAGATATATCTCAACCAGAGCATCCATTACCACTTCACATCCTTAGGTATTAGGTAACATTGAAGACATACACTTCCATGTATTTCACTTATCATATTAACTCTTAACTCTAAGTCTATCTTCTTTGAGAACAATTTTGAGCTCATTTTCTTAGTAATCAAACTCAACCTTGTATGACTTTATATCTCATGATAACATCATCCTCATAAGGTGACTACCTCATTCCTCTTAGTGTTAGTAAACCATCCATGTATCATTCACTTTACCAGGGTAGGTTATCTTCTCTATCCCCATTTCTTGTGGCAACGTTCCAACCTACATCATCTCTTATCCTTGGTGTATGGCATGTGTAATGTCCTATCTCTCACCCCCACAATAAGAGGAAATAAGCATTTGGATGCAGTCCAAATACATAGTTCTTCCTGTTCCAAGAGTAGAGATGGTACATCCCACCTTGCCAATACACCTTTACATCTAAGTTGCAACGTGGCACATATGTCTCTACATCACCGACATCATGATATCAAAGTTACCTCCATGGAAAACTAGTCTTGAACCTACTGAGGTTTATATCCTTGGTCATCTCCTCTAGGTCTATAGGGTACCGGCTCTTTTGGGGTCATCCCTCTTCCCTCATGCATCAAGAGAGTTCCCTACTCATCTGCCCTTTGGTCCCATGAGTTCATGAAGGTGATCAATCTCCTAACCCATGGCCCTCAGACAATGATAGTTGTTACCTCCCGACCCTATGGTCATGTGCAACTAGGGAATTAGGCAAACCCTACCTCCATCGGTCTTATACCTACCTGACCCTAGGATAGACTTAGGAATCCATTATAGTACATGTTCAACTTATAACCTTACCCAAGCCTTCATCTCTCTCTACATTCATGGGCTGACTTTTATCCTTTCATAGGGGTCGTGGTGACCTACCTACCTTGGTCAAGTCCCATACCGGTTACTTCCATGGTAACACATCCCTATGCACATAGAGATGGCTATCTATGGGTCTACAGGTTCGTCCTCATACCATGTACTTTCTTCTTAGCTTCTCAAGATCCTATGAGACCTCTTTAGGTTAACATAAACCAACAAAACTGGTATATCTCCTATCAAAGGATCCCTCTCCCAGGATGGGAGGAAACTATAACCATAAGGTCACAAACATCCTTATGGTTTTCATCCATAATAGCATGCTTAACCCAACAACTATTAAGGCACAAGCTGACCACCTACTAAACTATGCTAGGTCATTCTTGTTCTCTTTTCTCAACACTAGATCAAGATCATACCTTTTCATGTCATCAACTTAGCGGTGAAGGGTTCGTCAAACATACCTTAAACTTAAGGGACTTCCCTTTTCCTCTATATATGAGGAGTACCATGCTCAAAACTATAGAAACTTAATTCTCATCATGAACATTAGGTATACCACTTCCCCACTTAGGCCTAGGAACCCTAGGTTCACTTCTTGATGACCAACTACATGCTCAATCTCTTAACCACAAGCCAAGCTTGTACCGGGTATGACATACACTTCCTATCATCCTTCTCCTCGATCAACACTTTAAGGTTGAGTCCTCCTCAAGGACAATCAACAAGGTGTAAGGACTCATAACCTGTTACTATACCTTTCTAGGGTTTATGGAACTCTTCTTCTCTTCAATACCATAGGTACAAAGGTATAAGCAGACTCATCCTCTCTCTAGGGTTTGGTTCCTCTAAGACAACCAAGATATCATCAACCTCCAAGAATTATGCATGAGGCAACTGCTATCATTCACTTAGGTCGCATCATCCTTGACTCCCCACTGTTCCTCATATCTCGAGGTTTTAGGCTTCCAACCTTCTTGCCTGGGGTCATGCTCTCTCTCTATAGTTAATCCTACAACCAACCTCACCATTAGAGGTCCTATCTTCGTGAAGGGTCAACCTCAAAAGCATGCCCCTAGCTAGATGAATCCTATGGTCAACTTATGTTCGCTCAAGGTTATCCATAACCCCTTATGCTTATTTCATAACACGTCCATCATGATTCCTTAACCAGGGTTTCATCATACTACTGGAGTGCCCTGGGTGCAAGTCATACCCTACTTGCACAAGCCCATAGGGTTCTACAGGTTTTTCTCTAGCTTTAACCATGGAGGAGCTATCCTTCACTCTTACCTGCTCGACCCTTCCCAGGGTTGGGTTTCCAGAGGTACTAGGTCATCCAATGGATCATATGGCATCCAAGGCATGTCTATCCAAACATCTAGTCTATCATGACATCTAACCCATCATGTTGTCTCTCCCTTTCACTTAGGGTTAGGGTTAACATCATCCTCAGCGGATGTGCCAGGTCTCCACTTGCAATGGAGATCTCTATCTCCAAGACTAATTTATCCTCTTGACAAGAAGGTCTAGCCTCAGGTCTCTTCTGAGGACATGACAACTTATGTCATACGACCTAAGCATGTATCTATTCTTTAGTTTGTGCTTAATCTATTAAGCTTATGTCCATGACATCTTATTTACATGCTTTTCCTTTAATTTGGTGGAGGATCCCTTAAACCTTATCAACCTTACCCATACCTCAAGAGGGTGAGGAGGAGAGAGAAAATCCTAATCCTTAAGGTCCTTATGAGAATTTGTGATGAGAATGGATGAATAAGATGAGAAAGTCCTAAAGTTATCTTATTTCGATTCATACCCTAAGACTTTGGCCAGGCAGTCACACAGATCCGAGAGTCCTCATATTCCGACTAGTGGTGCAGAGGAAAATATTGCCAGCCCCCAGTCGTGATCCTTTTCTAGACACCTCTGTCTTTCAGATAATCCTCTAATAACTCCCTTGGGATCTATGGAGTTTGTAAAATTTAATAATTATTCATGGTTAAGTGAGGAACCTACGCTCTGATACCAAATGTTACGACCCCACCTCCCGATAACCCCCAATTAAGGGAGACCGAGAGGTCGAAGCCGTACCCATACTTTCCGGATCAAAGGTTCGACAATTAACCAAGAACAAATATTAAATTTTAACATACTAAACTGAAAAGCTGTAAGAAAATAAACTTTTGCATACCTTTTTAAAAACTTGGATCTCTAAATTTCTATCCACTTAAGGATTCAACTCTAACTAATCCTCCTTGTATTTTACTTCATGTATTTCACAATATGACGTTTTACTGTTTGTCCTTTTGGCTTGTACCTAAAACGCCGACAAACAAAACATCGGTCAGTCGAAGCTGGTATGTGGGGGAAACAATAAACGTGCAACTATGATAACAACATAATCATTCAATTAATCATTTAACAATCAAGATTACATTTTAAATATAACTCCGCGTTCTAAGAGTACCCAATCCTCTATGTTGTCCCCATTAAACCCCTCATGATTCACCTATAAGTGAACCAATTTCTAGGGTTGAATCACATGAAACTACTCATAAGTAGCCCACTCCTTAACTCATGGTAGGCTAATGAGTCTCATGGCACTACACGTAGGTAGCCCAATTTCTAACTCTCGGTAACCTAGACCTCGCTCTAGGATTACCCCTTTTTTTAGCCTTTTCAAAGCAATAGAGGTGGACCCGGATCTAGCCAGTTATATACGCACATTTATAGTGATAATCATAGTCACTTTATAGTTGCATGAAATAAATAGACATTCAACAGTTATTTTCAAGAAACCGATTAAAACTTCGGGAATCATCATGAAACTAGAGTGATTATTCATAAGCGTAACCACATACCTTTAATTGCAGATTTGAGACAAAATTATCCAGAACAGAGAAATCCCAATCAAGCAATCAATTATGCATAAAATCCTGAAATAAATATACCAATTTCCTTTTATTAATATTTATCCAATATCATCATATTCCTTAGGATTTCTATTCCAATTTTAGGGTTTCCTTGGAAATTAGGGTTTTTACCTCCTCTTTCAATATTATGATTCTTAATTTATCACAACTACATAAAACCCTTAATTTCTCATTTTAGTACTCTTAACAAGTTCAGGATCTTTATTAAACATCTTATTCCCTTAATCCGAATAAACATGATTTTTCTCCTCTTTTATCTCAAATTAGGGTTTCCATTTAGACTATCCCTCTTTAATGGATTACAACTCTAAATTAGGCAACCTTGCATACCAAACGGTTAAACAAACCACCTTTTATTTGTTAGAAAACCCTAATTACTCGATTAAGGGTATTTACCCATAATTAGGGCTTAGAACCATCATTTAACACCTTAATATCCAAAAGGTTTGCAATTACTTATTTTCATCAATTAAGTATTATGAACTTAACCCTAATTCTCCATTATCTTCAGTAAGGATTCTTAAATCCCACTTATGTTCAAGAATCATTATATTTCAGTTGTATACTGGAAATTTTCGAATTATGACCCTTCTAAAACTCATATTTTCCCAAATTAGGGTTGTTATCCCATTAAACCATGTACAAGATCACAAAACCCTAAAAGCAACACATTAATCATCCTTTCATGATTTTACACTTTTCTTTACTCTTAACATGTTTACTTTGATCAAAAACCAAAATAAAGATTCATCATGATCTCTTTCTAGGGTTTTTCCAATATTTAATGCATTAAAGGATGAAAATACATATATTTCTTGAAAAGAATTTACAATCAGGCTCTACTATCAGTTTTATCAGGTTCTACGCATTTTTCTGATCAAAAAACACTATTTGTTTGCATTTTCGGCCAAAAGAATGATTTTTAACGAATTAATCAACATTCACCTATTTCCTTAATTTTCGGTTCATAGAGCAAGTAATTACCTTAAGTCAGAAAAATGGCGGGCCGTTCGATTACAGGTTGCACCAGCTAGAACATGGATCGTGTGGCTTGCACCAATCGCACCCACTCGCACTATACCAGATAGTAGAGGAGATCTCAGCCCTTCGTTCCTCCCGCGAGTCTAAGGTGCACTCCAATCATGCGGCACCTGCTCCCTTCCTCCTCCTTCATCTTTTATTTCTGCACACGGTAGCGCCGTGACGGAGTAGCTGTCGGAGTAAGATCAATAGAGGGAGATAGGGAAAATATGGGGCTACAAGTATACTGTTCGAGATCGCCATTCTTGGCCGAAGCCAATGGTGGTCACTTTTATAGACTTGGGCATCTGAATTAGGTTTCCAACCCTCGCCTCTAATGGGAACAATTGCCAAGTTGGGTGTTCCTTCTAGAGCCTTCGGAACCACCTAAAAACTAGGGTGCACTTGCTTGGAGTCATCTCCCGGAGCCAACTATGCCCTTTACATCTTTGCCCGTGGTCAGATTCACGATGAAATTGGGATCAAAGATCCTGCCTCGTTGCTTCCTTTCCCAGAACTAGATGACACTCGTGCACCGTGGATCATGGATCCAATGGCTTCTGTTGAGCGCGTCACTCCTATTCTTTTTAGAAAAGGAAAAATCATCTATGACATTTAATTCGATTAAATGATCATCCTTTCACTTTAATAAAAATTGCAAAATTCATATCTTTCCCATAGTTTAACCAATGGATACCAAATTTTGAGGGATGCTTAATAATAACATAATCTTGCATCCTGCCAAACTTGGTCTTATTATATAAAATAAATCGTGCCTTTTCTTTAGGTGCAAAATATCACTTAATTATATATATATCTCACATATTTTCTCTTTCCCTTTCTATAAAATTATTATTCTGAGTTCCTTGACCCTCAAGGAACCTTAATGGCTCAAAATCCCATCTTGGGGATATACCTTAGCCTTTTTCCTCTTTCATTCATTATTTCCCATTATCTCGTTTATTTCTCATCAAAATATCCATTTTTGAGAATTTCTCTTTATTTTTCTTTTTATTTTCCTCATTGGCATTCCTTTTAATATTAACAACCTCATGGATATGAAAATTCACCAAGGAATCTCATTTATACTTCTTTCCATTCATTTTTCACATTTTATCATTATTTTCAATTTCTTTCTCAATAAAGAAAAACCTAATTAATCTTTTCTTTTCTTATTGCCCTTTATTTGCAACTTCGGACTCCTTGGAACCCAAGGAACTCAAGAGGCACGAAATCCCTCTTTGGATTTGCCTTCTAGAGGTTTCCACACTTTTCTTTTCTCAAAAATTCAATTATTCATTTACTAATTGAATTCCCTTGTTATTTGGGCCCAATATCCAATAAAGCCCACAACACAAGCATCAAGGCTATTGTAAACATAATACATTTATTCAAAACAAATTATATCATTATTTGTTCAAATATCCTTAATATGCAAAATTATATTTCTCACCAATTGAACCCAAAAATTGGGGTTGTATTAGATCCGATCATGATACAACAAAGTGTTGCGCATCCCATACCCATTACCGACCATCCATCATTCTTGGATCTCTAGAGCAAAATATGAGGAGAGAGAAAATGACTATCTATGCCCGCCACTTCTTCAAGTGAAGGAGACATCCCTGTGGTAGATCTAGATCTGAAGAAGTAGTGTGTAGTATCACGTTTCTTCTCCTCTAAATCTATCATTTCCTCACACTGTAATCACCTCCATTCTTCATGGTATCTCATGGATCTATCTTTCCATAGAGCCGCCCTGTTACCTGCAAGCATTAGCGGCTAAACACCATAACTTGGGTTGGGAGTAGTCACTAGGGCTCTCCCAACATGTATATTGTCTCTTTCTTTTGAATATACATATTCTTATCAAGATTATCTCCTTACACATGTTTTAATGCTTCACTTGTATGCTTAGCTACCATCATGTGATGTTTGATTGTTGATATCTCGAGAGAGTAATATCACTTTTATCCCGTGTCATGGAGTAGTATGAATGCAAGAGAGTGTTGAAATGCTAAATGCTTCAAACCATATGTTTTGCTATGAGGTTTTTGAGTTGTCCTCTCGAGAGAGAGGCTTCTTTTAGGCCTAGATGTATTCTCATATCAAGAGAGAGTGGAATAGACATTTTATGGTTGCTTGTAATTTTGATATGAGTATGTAGGAGAGAGATGGTATGTTTGTTGGAGAGACACTTTGGTTGGTGAGCCACAACCCGAGTTTTCTCATATACTTGTTACAATATGTTTCTTTTGCTTCTTTTGTCTTATTGTTCTTGTTCTCAAGCTACCGTTCCCTCAGGAACACATACTAATCCTCTTTTATGCTAGAGTATAGAGTGTTAATTCTGCGTTCTTAGCATGACCAACCTTGTCCCTGTGTTCGACCCCGATTTCTACATCGAATCCCGTTATCGTTGCGGGGGACTGAGTGTTGGGTTATCTCTCTAAAAGTCTAACTACTTTAATCCGCTCCTTTTGGACGCGCAGTTTAGGCCAGTCAACTTTTTGGCATCGTTGTCGGGGACAAGGTAAAACTGTACTGTTAAGGAACCTGAGTCCACCCACTTTACTCCTGTGCCTCAAGCTTAGCAATAAGCTCGACAACACAACCACTCTAAGTCTTCTAACCTGAACCTATACAAAATAGTTAGTTTCATCAAGCCCTATTTTCTAACTTGACTGTACGTTCTATTCAGGTACCCGGGAAGAAGCACTTTGCTCAAACTAACTCCTCTCACCATGCCTCCCCACATGGAACCACCCCTTTCCGCAGATGAGCGGAACGTGAGAGTTGGACAACACCCACCTCCACCAGGAAACGATGAAGATAGAAATGATCGTTACAATGACGATCGTTTCTATGAAGAACATGAAGAACCTGAACAAGAACAACCTAAAGATGACCGTCACCATGAGGGGTGTCGTCATCGCCGCAGGAATCAAAGGAACCACCACAATCAAGAATGATATCACAGAGACATAGATAGTGAAGATTCTGAAGAGGAAGAAAAGACCCTGCGGGAGTTGGCAGACACAAAGGCCAACAACTCAAGGTGCCCCGTGATAATCCCAAGGTTCAATGCTGCAAACTTCGAGCTAAAGCCCACTATGATTTCCATGATCCAGAATAAGAGATTTAGAGGGAGTTCCAAAAATGACAACCCTTATCATCACCTCGGTGCTTTTAAAAATATATGTGACACCATTTAAATGAGGGGAGTACCGCAAGAAGTGATCTACTACAAGGGTTTCATTTTCTCCTTAGAGGACAAGGAACTTTCATGGTACCTTGGACTTCCACATCAATCCCTGAATGGATGGAATGATTTAGCCGAAGCATTCATGAACAAGTTCTACCCTACCAAGAAGACGATAAAAAACAAGCAGAAGATCACATCTTTCATGTAGAAACTAGGAGAAAATCTGCATGAGGCCTGGGAGAGATACCAGGAGTATCAGAGGGACTTCCCTCACCACAATTGCAAGAAGAGTTTCCTGATCACAACATTCTACAATGGCCTAACCCCTGAGGAGAGAGTCTCTCTGAATGCAACAGTAGGAAGCGACTTTCTTGACAAGAAGCCTAGTAGATATAAAAAGATCATTGAGAACATGGCTGAACTACAAGCCATGACTGAGTATGATAGGACTGACAGAAGACATGCGAAGAAAGCCACCACTGAAGGGCCATCAATTGAATCCAAGGCTCTTGAGGCGATCACATCTCAAATACAGAAGATAGCTACAGACGTCAGACAACTAAAGGAGTCAGGAGGAAAAGGCAAGAAGCAGATAGAGAAAGTAATGAAATGTGTCACCTGTGGTGAAGGAGGGCATGGAGTAGATAACTGCATGTATACTCATCCTGAAGAGTCAAGTGAAAGTGATTATGAGGAGGATGAAGTTGAAAATGTCTCTTACGCAAATTTCAAGAGCCTGGATCATCCAGGCTTCAGTTATGGGAACAAGGATGCCACAGAGAACTCGTACCAGTTGAACAACCCACCCAAGCAACCACCTGGCTTCGAGAAAAGAAGCGGGCAAGGAAAGTACACCAAGACGAGCACATTCTAGATTAAGAAAACCAATTATCAAGGTCAGGGGAAGTATCAACCCCGCCAAGCTGCTAACACAAGTCAAGGGCAAGTGCAAGTGCAAGAACAAGGACAAAGCATACCAAAAGTAATAGTCATCCAGACTTAGTGGGTCAACTTTTTGACTTCGTCAAAAGATAGGACACAATAAATAACCAACTTGCATAGAGCACACTATCCAACTCAGGCATTTTGAATACTATGCAAGTCCAAATGGAAGACATGCAAACGCACCAGCGTCAGATAGACCAACACCTTGCTCAGTTGGTTGAGCTCGTAAAGAATCCTTTGGGGAAGATTCCTTCTAGCACGGAGTCCGCCAATTGGCAATCCTTAGATCGGGATGAACAATAGAGTGCCCTGAGGAGACCAGAACTAAAGAACCTGAGCCAAAGAAGGTTACAGAAAATCCAGCTGAAGGAGAAACCCAACACCCACCAGTTAGGGAACCAAAACCTGAAGAGGAATTATTCACCAAGAGGAGTCAGTACTCGCCAAGATTACCTTTTCCATACAAGCTTGTAAAGGCTCACCTCAAGAAGAGGTATGAGAAGTTCATGGAATCAGTGAAAAAGCTCCACTTGGAGGTACCGTTTCTAGATGCCTAGGAATAAATGTCGACCTATGCCAAATTCTTCAAGGATCTAGTCATGAAGAAAAGATGAGGAGGAAGGATTGAAACTGTACACCTAGCCAGCATGTCAACAGCCTTCGTAAAAGCTGAATTACCAACCAAGAAAAAGGACCCTGGGGCCTTTACCATACCTTTTGCGGTAGGAGATAACGTTGAAGGGAAAGGCATATCCGACTTGGGAGCTAGCATCAACCTAATGCCTTTAAACCTCACAGAACAATTAGGACTGACTAATATGAGGATAGAATTGGCAGACCACACTTTCAAAATGCCGATAGGAGTGGTGGAAGATGTCCCAATTCGAGTAGGGAGATTCTTCATCCCATGTGACATAGTTATCATCGACACCATTGAGGACCCTAAGTGCCCCATCATCTTCAGTTGTCCTTTATTAGAAACCATAAGGGCACTTATTGACATCGTTGAAGGTGTGATAACCCTAAGGGTCAGAGACGATCACATAGATTTCAAGGTGAAAGACTCAATGAAAGGACCGTCCCTGCTTGAATTTTCTTACTTCATGGACAGCTATAACCAATACTGTGAAGAGGTAGAAGAGGACACAACAGTGGTAGACCCTCTTATGAGGGCATTGAATGAAGAGGACTCGGAGATCGATGATCCTGAGGTAGCTGAGATCCTTGACTACCTAAACCAATATGAAAGAGATATGAATGATGAAGAGGAAGTTTTCGAGACGGTGAAGTATGCTTCTTTAGAGTTAACCATGGCAGAAGAGAAAGTACCAAAACCTAACCCAGAGCTGAAACAACTACCAGAAGGTCTAAAGTATGAGTTTCAAGACCCTAAAGAAAGAAATCCTATCATAGTCAATGCTAATCTGACCAAAGAATAACTGGAAAGACTCCTTAAGGAGCTAAGGCTCCACAGACAAGCTATAGGGTATTTGGTGGATGATATTCAGGGACTAAACCATGCCTTGTTTATGCACTGAATAAATCTTGAAGAATCTGCAAAACCCCTTGTTCAACCCCTAAGGAAGTTGAACCAGATGTTGAAAGAAGTCGTAAGGAAAGAAGTCATCAAGCTCAGAGATGCAGGCATTATATACCAAATTAGCGACAATAATTGGGTGAGCCCGATTCACATGTTACCCAAGAAGGGAGGAATGACAGTCGTAAAAGATGATAAAGGTGATGAGGTAGCCGTCCAGACCATTACTGGATGGAGAATGTGTATTGACTGTCAAAAACTAAATCAGGCCATAAAGAAAGATCACTACCCTCTCCCCTTCATTGACCAAGTTCTAGAAAGACTTGCACATCATGAGTATTTTTGCTTCTTGGACGGTTATTCTAGATTTTATCAAGTTCCTATCTTGCCTGATGACCAGGAAAAAACTACCTTCACCTATTTATATGGTACATATTCTTTTTGAAGGATGTCGTTCGGACTATGCAATGCTCCTGCAACTTTCCAACGTTGCATGATCTCAATGTTCTCAGACTTCCTGGAGGACATTGTAGAGGTCTTTATGGATGATTTTTCTGTTTATGGAAAGGATTTTGATGCCTACTTGAAAAACCTATCGTTAGTCCTACAACGCTTTGAGGAAAAGAACTTAGTCCTTAACTGGGAAAAGTGCCATTTTATGGTACAGGAAGGCATAGTCCTTGGACATAAAGTCTCCAAGAAAGGTATTGAAGTAGATGTAAGCAAGGTCGAGGCTATTTTTAGACTACCTTCGCCAAAGTATGTGACAGGGGTATGAAGCTTTCTCGGTCATGCCGTTTATTATAGAAGATTCATTAAGGCCTTCTCAAAGATATCAAAACCCCTCTCGAACCTGCTAATTAAGGATGCAAAATTCAATTTTACTGATGATTGTTTGAAAGCCTTCCAGGCTCTAAAGGAAGCCCTAGTAACTCCTCCTATTCTCCAAGCTCCGGATTGGGAGCTCCCCTTTGAATTAATGTGCGATTCTAGTGACTACGTTGTGGGGGTTGTCCTATGGAAGACGAAGTATAAGAAGTATTATGTCATTTGTTACGCCAGATGGACTCTAGACGAGGCGCAAGTAAACTACACCACCACGGAAAAAGAAATGTTGGTAATCATTTTTGCATTTGACAAATTCATATCATATCTTATAGGGGCAAAGGTAAAGGTCTACACTTATCTTGGAGCCATACACTACATGCTGCAAAAGAAGGACACAAAGCCCAGACTATAGAGATGGGCCCTGCTTCTGTAAGAGTTTGACCATGACATAATTGATAAGAAAGGAAAATAAAATGTGGTTGCAGACCATCTCTCAAGAATAGTTTGTGATGAAGAAAACCAATTTCATGTAAATGACAACTATGTTGGTGAAGCTCTGTTAATGGCTCAGTCCGACAAGACAAACCTATCGTGGTTCACATACATTTGTAATTACCTAGCATGTGGCCAGCTACCGCCGGACATCACATACAACCAGAAAAAGAAGCTCTTGTCTGATGTGAGGAACTCCTATTGGGACAACCCATTGCTATTCAAGAAATGTTCTGACAGTTTGTACATAAGGTGTATACCGGAAGAGGAGGTCCCACTAATATTGACAGAATGCCACTTTTCACCCTATAGAGGGCATCATAGTGGGGACAGAACTGCCACAAAAGTGCTTCAATCAGGATTTTGCTGGCCTTTACTATTCAAGGACGTTGCTGCTTATATGAAAGTTTGCAAGGAGTGCCAGTCAATCGGAAATATCGAAAAAAGGAATGAAATACCTATGACAGACTGGGTAGAAGTTGAGATCTTTGATGTCTAGGGAATAGACTACATGGGTTCCTTCCCCTCGTCAAAAGATTATCAGTACATATTAGTGTATGTGGACTACGTGTCGAAATGGGTAGAGGTTGTTGCTACCCAAACTTGTGACTCTAAGTCTGTGATTAAACTATTTGAGAAAACCATCTTTCCACGCTTTGGATTACCCCACACTGTGATAAGTGATGGCGTATCACACTTTGGGGAGATGCAATTTGAGGCGCTGCTGAAGAAGTATGGGGTCAAGCACAAGGTATCAACACCCTATCACCCTCAAACCTCTGGACAGGTGGAGGTATCTAATAGGCAGATTAAGCAAATTTTGAAAAGACTGTCATCCGTACTCGGAAAGACTGGTCCATGAAGATCGACGATCCTCTTTGGGCCTATAGAACTTCTTACAAGACACCCATAGGCACAACTCCTTACAGGCTAATCTATGGAAAGTCTTGTCATTTACCCTTAGAGGTTGAGCACAAGTCCCTTTGGGCGATTAAGTTTCTAAATATGGATCTGGAAAAGGCAGGGCAAAAGAGATATCTACAACTACAAGAGCTTGAGGAGTTGAGATTGCATGCTTATGAAAATGCAAAGATTTACAAGTGGAGGACCAAGGTGTGGCATGATGCCCACCTAAGGAACAAGGACATTCATGAAGGAGAAAACGTTATTCTATTAAATTCTATAGAGATTCACATATCATATGAATTCATAGGATTTCGTAAAAATAGAAGTCAACCATTCTTTATTATATTTAGTTGATTTTCAATAAATGTGGATGTCACACATATTGTAGTACCATTCATTATGTCATTGTCTTGATTTTAAATTCAAACGAAAAATTCTTATAGATCATTCACTATCTATTTTCCATGCATCAAATGATTACACTGTTATTATAGTTACTGAACAACTGGCATGTATGGTTCTGGTTGAAGAACAATTTTTTGAGACCAAATCGATAGTAAACTTGTTTATCTATTTAATGCTTATGATTTAGCAGTCCTACTGATCTTTGATTACATTTTTTCTTTCTGATGGCTTTGATGCTGCATTTGCAAAGGATTTCTGTCTGATATGTTTATAGCACTGATGGGATTATACAGTTGTGTTTGCTGGTTTCTCCCTATTCTCAGATTCCCAAGTGTCTAATATAAGCAATCCTTTTGATATGTGATCTTCTGGAGATTTTATTTGATGATATGAAATCACCTGCAAAGGGTTGTTGTCTATTGTTGGTTAAAGCCTTACCACTTTATGTTCTAGGGACTAACTGAGTGATCTGTTTCTGATTTTAGACGTCATGGGTGCTTTATGATCGATTTTTCATGTGAAAAATGCCAACTGTACAATGCACATGGTTGATAGCTTCATGTTGAATAGGTCCATAGTACAAAATTGTTACCTTTGTGTGTTATTATTTTATCCCACTGAAGATCTATACTACTTGTAAATATTTATGGATCATTTGAGTTTTTTTACAGGTGGTTAGTATGATCTGTTGAACTATGTTATTTCTCAAGGGTGGTCTTATTTAATTGTTTGGACTTTATGTGAGGTCTAACCACACTTGAGTTTCTTAATATATGGCCATTTTCACCGGCTAAAGCCCTGAGAGGCCTTTTTCGTACGTGGTTTTGGATGATGGTGCTGCTACAAAATAAGTAGTCTAACGAACATGGATGAGTTAATCACGATCTTCTTTGCTTTCTCTATTTTTATCTACCTTATTATGATATCTTGTTGTGGATGTCTATATGTTAATGATTGCTTGTTCTGATTTCCCCCTTTTCATGGCATATGATGTTGCTGATCTTCCTTATGAGTTGAAACTGGTAGTAGAGGTTCAAGTGATGTGATTCAACAAATTGTAGGTGGACTTGTAGGTGATTTCTTGGTATGGTAGGTTTTCTATACCTTCTATACCATGCATCTATTATAGAGGTTTTTGCTTGTAAAACATATGTGGTTCAGAAATGATATTTTCACCTCTTTTCACCTGTGATGAGGTTTGTTTGTGACTGAATTTGTCTCTTTTTACTTCTGTTGAGGTTTGTTTGGGAGGCTGTAAGTGGTGCTTTCTGGTTGGAACTGGGGCCTCCAAAATCTTCTTGTGTTCCTTCATTTCTATGTGATGCCGAAGATCTATGCCGAGGTATGTGATTTGGGAGGGGGGGTCACATGTATTTTTCATCAAATATGTTTCCCTATTGTAGTGTTGAGAAGATGGTTTGATAGGTGACTAGAATTGTGGTTGATTGCATATGTCTAGAATTGCATCTTAATATGGAGGAACAAGTTGGATCAGATCCTACAACAAATGACGGTAGCCAAAAGAGGATAGCATGTAATCATATACTAAAAGTGAGGTAAGAATGTTAAAATAGATAGCATGTAATCATATTAAAGTAAAAAGTCCCAATAGTTACTGTCTTGGAATAAAGTGACAGTATATTATGGCCATATAAATTACATGTACTAAAAGTGAGGTAAGAATGTTAAAATAGATAGCATGTAATCATATAAAAGTAAAAAGTCCCAATAGTTATTGTCCTGGAATAAAGTGACAGTATATTATGGCCATATAAATTGCATGAGAGATTATTCAGAATAAAAAATCAAATAGAATCATATATTATTTTCCAAACACTTGCATGTTAATAGTTACTCATAAGTTTAGAGTCTATTTATGGGAATGTTGGGCCTCCTTTATTATCATGATCAGTCTGCAATCATGTATCCCAGCTGAAAAACCATCCTTTCTGTCATGATCAGCAGTGAATCAATGGTGGAAGGGCAATGTAGATAGCACTGGCAATGAAGACCTATCAAAGATGAACAACCATCCTTGCATGAGTAAATAATAGACATTGATAAATATAAATATCAATTGGTTGTGTACAAATAATTTAAAAAGGTAGTATGGAATTGGTGATTATTAATCGCTGAAGGTAAATCCAATTTCAGAGCATGGTTCTAATGATATTGGTGATTATTAATCACTAAAACATTGTATGGAACAACCTGCAATCTTTAGATTGTTGTATAGCTAAACTATTGTACATTAATCGCTGAACTATTGTATGGAACAACTTGAAATCTAGTACTACTACTAATTATTCATTGTTGAACTATTATATGCATATTCTCATGATCGACAACACCCTCAACGTAGTGACCAAGCTTCAAACTTCATAGCTTCTTGCAAATGCATTTGTCATTACATTATCATAGCTTCATTGCTATAATTTTCTCACTTCATTCAATCTACTCTTTGATTTCTACTCTATATTTTTGTAGGAGGTTTCTTGTGCTGACAATTGCTATCTATTGCCTCATCTGAATTCTTGGGAAGGATTGCTTTTATTATATAGTAATCCAGGTTGTTCTCTGAGGCCACATTGGATTAGGCCCTTGATGTCCCAATGTAAGCTCAGAAGGGAGATTTAGATTTGTTCTTGAGGGTTATTATGACCGAACTCATCTCTGTATCCTACTATTGTGTTGAAATGATAATATAGATGGTATAGCTTGTTGTCACCAACATCTTTTTTAGAATTTTTCTACTAAAACGTCTATGGTTCAGAGTTTGGATACAACCTGCTGCAGTACTTATCAATCTTCTTGAGGTAAGGCTATGCTGGTTCACTAATATTGTATACACATGTAACAATGATTAAGTTCACGTTTGGATTCCTAGAACCCTTTCTTCCATAGATATCAATATGTGATATTTTCCACATGTACAAGATGGAAACCCCCAGGGGAGGGAACATTTATGGTAGAACAAGCCTTAATATAGCAGTTGCATTGGCTATTCATTTGGAAAAATGATTTCCTTCATTTCTCTAGAATGGACCAAGTGACTTTCCTGCCATGGTTGTACTCAGGCTTTTTCAGCTGCTCTGTTGTCTACCTAGCATTGTTGATAGTTAGACCATTAGAACCAAGTCTCTATTTGACAAATGTATCAAGTGAAGTGTAACTGCATGGCTGAAGTGGAGTTTTGGTTAGCTCGTGCAATGAGAACTTGGTTCATGTGCTAAGTGATACACTCTACTATGAATATGACTATCTATCTTGTAGTAAGTTGTAGAACATGCTTGACTTATTATATGGAAGTCTCCATTCTCATCATCTTTCTTCTTCTTTAACATTTGCCTCTACGGAAAAGTATTTGAAGTTGATGTCATGTTGTAAATGGTTTAATTTTCTAGGTTGTAGTTAACTACCGGTACCAGATGTTTGTACTGCTATAAAAATGAAGCCTATTTTTTCTTGCCATTCAACTCCGTTGAGGATTTCTCTAGTGGGTCTTCCAGGAGTAAGTAGACTATCAACTAAACAAAGGAAAAGGCTGACTATTGCTGTAGAGTTAGTTGCTAATCCCTCCATTGTTTTTATGGATGAGCCAACATCTGGTCTTGATGCTAGAGCTGCAGCTATTGTCATGAGAACAGTGAGAAACACTATGGAAACTGGATGTACTTTGTTTGCACTATACATCAACCTAGCATTGACATATTTGAATCATTTGACGAGGTTTGTTTGCCCCCTTATTTCTGTGCTTGAGCTACTGCAAGCTCTGTAGCTGATTTAATAATTCTACAGCTATTACTGATGAAGACTGGAGGGAGAGCCATCTATGCTGGAGCTCTTGGTCAGAATTCACATTATCTGATTGAATATTTTGAAGTGATTCTTTGTTTTAACATTACCTGTTTCCAGTCAATCTTTCCTAACCTCCAAAATCAAGAGGTGAACCGTACACAGTTTCTTTATCTATCTCCAGTGATCACCATAGTCAGACAGTAGAATGGTCTGCTCCCAGTACGTCAATGCCTTCATGGCACTCTTGAATGATGGTCTTCTAGTGAAGACGGAGTCCTGGGGTGCCACCACCTAAGATTGAAGTCAAGTTTCTTCAAACAAAGTGAGGTATCGTAGGCAATTGATCAACTTATGCAATAGAAAGTGTATGCTGCCCTATACATTGGTAATAAGTGCAGCAAATATTCATTGCATGTCCTTGTAGACACATTGTTACTCCTTTTTAGGATGATTTAATAAAAGAACTCAAGCTATAACTTCAAGTCTTGCCTACTATATCCCGTATAATGTGGAAGCATGATAGCAGAAAATTCCGTTCATTTAAATTCATTACTGCTACAGTTTAAGAGTTTTTTCAGATTTAATTATAAGACTAGAATTTAAAGGGCGATCACCTACTCCTCTGCTAGTGGGGCTTTCAGTTTCTAATGTATCATAGATTCGTTATAATAAGGATTTTGCTAGTGTAGTTTTCTATTAAATTTTAGAGTGCGGTTGATAATTGGTGAGTCAACACTGGTGGAAACAGACCAGTTAATTTAACAAATTGAAACTTTGAATGCTAGACGAGGTGAATTCTTTCTTTGTTTTGTTATAAGTATGATAAGAATTTTATTGATATTAATACCAGCTTTTCATGAGGATTCCGATGCAGATTGTGAAAGTATAGAGGCTCCTTTCTTGGGGAGTCATCCCATTGAATGCTTCTAGGAATATTTCAACATGACCAAAATCTTTTCCATGACTGCTCGATTCTTATTTGAGTTGATTATGGTAAAATTTGATTAGTGTAAGTGGTTTTAAAAGGAGGACTCTCTTCGAGTAGTAGTTATCAATGTCAATTCTCCTAGGAAAAATGCCACTGGGTTTTAAAGTGTTAATTTTTGTTGTTTGTTCTGAACTACTAGTAACATCTTGATTGCAGTGACCACAAAGACCTAGAGGAGGACAAATCTAAAAGAAAAAGTGACGGAGCATGTTTTTGAGAACATGGTAATGAATTCCCCACTCATCCCGAACAACATTACAATACTTTTAATACTCTCACTCACATTGGTTTGTCTTCCCTACTCCCTATCGTTGAGTCTTGTTTTAGATTAGCAAGGGATTAGAACTATTTTTTCTAAGACAAAATGTTCACAGGATCACTACTTATATCTCCTTCTAAACCATTTGCCTTCTTGGAAATGTCCCAAACGGTTCAACTAAATTCTCTTGCAAGAGTGATGCATTTTCCTAGAATAATATGAAGATGTCATGGAGCTACTCAACCTTCCATGCAACCGTCATTTCCACACAAGATGACCATCAAGTAGCTCTTTAATAATGCAACATGCCAACTCTATAAATATAATATTAAGATGGATCCTCTCTTTCAGATTGTTGGTGTAGGAAATATTTGGTGTGTAGTCTTTTAGGAGGTTTTTCCACACCATCTTAGCCCATTTGCAGTCTCTAAGTTCATGGGTCAAGCCCATTGGAAATTTTTCTATCTACTGGTTTATTGAGTTGCAGGCGTATCTCTTTTTTATTTTCTGCTACTATCTGTAGTGTTAAATGCCTTCCAGGTCCATGGAGCTAAAGGCTAATATCTCATTCCCTCCCTGTTGGGGACTTGTTTGTGAACTTGTGTTCTATGTGAATTTCTTTAGGCTTAAGAAATCGCTCACTAAGTCTAGTATTATTTGTCTTTTTAGCCTGTGCTTCCCTAACTATGCCGCTTAATGGTGTAATATCAGTAAATGCAATTTCTTCCAGCTTTTCTACTAGAAATAGTGTAAGCAGCTAATATATAGATGCCTTCATATTAACTAATGTGGTGGCTTAAATAAGTACATTTGGGTTTGTAGACGTCATAAATTTTTGGTATGATTAGCTCTTTGACTATGCACCTATGTATTAATTTCTTGTACAGATGCTTCATATATGGTGACTGAAATCTACCTTTCGAAGGTTCCATTATTGATTAGTGACCGGATTACCAATTCTCAGGTTGGATTCTTTCTACATGTCCATTCCTCATGTATATTATTAGTATTCCAATTAGACTACTAATGTTCTCATGAGGCCGTCACCTTTTTCTTTAACTCCACAACCAAAATTACTTATTTAATATATTGAAAGCTAATTTAAACAAGGCATAGACAAGACTATGAGAAAACCCACCACTAGAGTAAATATAGTGAGAAACTAACTCTAATAACTAGAAATGGCAGTCGTTGCTCATCCAAGATATGAATAACATGCATGGAAACATAACAATCCACATTCCCAAGTTATTTTAAAGGAGGTAAGCTCATTATAGCATAAAACTAGTCTAATGTAGGAAAAATATTCAGTACTAATACTGAATCCAAATAAGTTGTATCATGGATACTCATGGGTGTTGTACCATCATCCCTCAACAAACTCTATAACCCATTGACCTTGGTTACAAGTCCTTTGAACAACATCATCTCTCTATTGGTCTGGTCTAGTTGGTGGCCTAAGGAGTTGCTTCTCCAAATTTACTCTCTATTAATATAAGTGTTGTAGTTGTGCTTGATGGTTGTTGTAACTAAAATCAGTTATGTTTCCCTATTGCAGTGTTGAGAAGATGGTTTGATAGGTGTTCTATACCTTCTATACCATGCATCTATTACAGTGTCGAGAAGATGGAATGATAATATGCAAATCACTCTTAGCTATGGTCATCTATCTTCAATCATCATTGTAGTTGACTGCATATGTCTAGAATTGCATCTTAATATGGAGGAACAAGTTGGATCAGATCCTACAAAAAATGAAGGTATCCAAAAGAGGACATCAATGTAGAATACACCATCATGCTAGAAAACTCTTCATGGATAAAACTTTGCTAAAGGTTGTTTCAAAAAGACATACTCTTAAATATTGTTATATTCTTTCTACTTGTTTGAAGACTATTTTTTTATTTAAGGTCTTGGTGGATAAGAGTCCCCCATCTATTGCAATGTGAACATGTGCAGTCAAACAACTACCTATCAGAGGTGCACATGTTTCATATTGTGCTGCATAACACACTACTCTTTGTTAGATTGTTATTATATTTGGTTAGATCCATGGATTGGAGGTATTTAAACAATTACTTCTAACTTATGCACATATCAACACATGATCTCAATGTACCTAAAACCACTGAATGCTCGTCCTATTCTTTCTTATTTTTTCACATATCAACACATGATCCTTGACTACCCTTTCATAGAAAGCCTTCTTTCATTCATTTACAGGTTAAAAACCATTCATGTACATGTTTGAACCAATTGCAATTTGTGACAGGTAAAATTATGTGTAGCACGGCCGTGCTGGGCTACACGACCGTGGTGGGCAGTGGTCAGTGGGTAGCACGGGCGTGGTGGCTAGCATAGTCATGCTGGGCTCTTGCTACCACAGGCGTGCTAGCTAGTATGGCTGTGCTGGGCTCTGGCTACCACGGGCGTGCTAGCTAGCACGGCCGTGTTGGGCTCTGGCTACCACGGGCCTGCTGGCTACCACAAGCATGTTGGGCTCTGGCTACCACAGGCATGATGGGCTCTGGCTACCACGAGTGTGCTAGCTAGCATGGCCTTGCTGGGCTCTAGCTAGCACGGGCCTGCTGGCATTCTAGGTCATTTTCTGAAGTTATTGTTAGTTATTTGTTTATATTATGCTAATTATTGTAATTTAGTATGATTATGATTTCTACAAAGCACTAGAAATATCATCCTCCATCTGTATAGAAGCAATTTGAAGACTCTTATCTTTTGATTTGAAGGATTTACTTGATTTGATTCATATCTTCTTTTACTGACCAATTAGTATCCATTTAAATTCTTGCAGTTCACAAATTGTCATCAGGGCAACTAGACTATATATTGAATTGTAGAAAACTGAAGGCATGAAGCCCATAGATACTTCTCATTCACTTCATACTTCTCATTCACTGGGAGAAGACGGCTTATGTAATAGGTAAGTTATGAGTAGGAGAAACTATGTTTGCTTGTTTCTTTCGTGAGCTATATCTCAAAACTTGTATATTTCTTTGTAGGTATCCATGGTGGTTCGCACAAAGTGGATGCTACTATCAATTTGATGGCACTTGAGATCCACAATATACTAAAGTATAGAACGTATGGATTATGAGAAGAAATACCAATATGTTCTGATCCAGGGGATTTACCAACCAAAACTACATACATGAACCTCTACATGACGTTGCCAACAGGAAAGGCTACAACTCTTGTGCTTAGTCCTATGTGTTGAGGGCTCTGGGAGTTGATGAGAACATGACACATAACTTGTTTGGGATTGGAAGATTCACCACTAAAGCTAAGATTCATAGGGTTGGTGAACTCATTGTGAATTAGGTGAAGGAACTAAGGGAGATTAGCCCTCTTTATATTGTGCTTTGTAGTCTGCAAGGGATAGATATAGTTAGAAGAAGATATTTTATACATGTGTCTTTTTTCCATGCATATTGTAAAACAAGGGCCAGGTTAATGTCCTCCCCATGTGTACTCATTGTTCAAATATAAATAAAAGTATCATTGTTGACATTGTAAGCACAACTCGATCTTGATTAACATTCATCTTTTTTCTTATTGAAAACCCCTCTATATTGGCAAGCGACTGACTAGATACATAATGTCTATCACTACATATGTATGTATAGTACAATGTGTCTTTCACTACACACTAGCTATAATTACATGTATAGAAAGTGCTAATTTTTTCTATACATGAACTAAATACAAATTGTAACCAATGTCATCTCTCCCTACATATCATAGGTACAAATTGAATTGTAGTCATATATTTGGCTACAATTGAAACTACATGTTTATGTGTAAGGACATTTTTACCTACAATTAGGGTTACATATGAATTTTTAGCTAGAGGAGTAACTAACTACAACTTAAAAAAATGTAGCCTAAACAATTAGCTACACAGGTATTAGCTATATATTATAAATATAAGGATAAATGTAACCAAAGCTTTTAGTTACAAATTTTGGGGTTTTCGCTACAATTTTTTTTGTAGTTAAAGACCATATTTTTCGTAGTGCTGGCTATGATAGATGTTAGGATCACTTGAGTATTAGGAGGGGGTACAAGGGTGTCGTAATTCCAATACAAATTTGTGTAGAATTTGTGAACCGCTTTCGTGCTAGTCATGGAATTGTTGTAGCACGCACGTTCAACACCCAGGGCTGAGAGATGGTGAACGTGTAACATCTTTGCCACCTAATCGATGACCTCTTGGTTTCTAGGTCTAGGCTCAAAGAGGGTGCGAAAAGGGAAATGATTTCATGGAAGGAGGTTGTTATACCTATTAACAGCCTTATTTTTGACAAAGAAGGTCTCATAAAAGGGGATAAAGTGAGAAGATGAAGAAGAGGATGGTGCATTGGAAGGGGAAGCTCTCTTCCTTCTATTAGAGGCCATGGAGACGAAATAGAGAGGAAAGAGGAAGCAAGAGTAAGAAATGCACCACCAGAAAATCCACACACCTAGGATGGTAAGGGGGAAGGTCAAAGTTGGTTTAGTTAGGTCAGATTAGGGAGAGGTTGAGGAAGGGAAGGGCAAGGGTGGAGAGCTTAAGGCTAAGGGAGGTGGAATCGGTCAAATTTTCTCTAGTTGAGAGGGAGAATAATCTGGCCGAACCCAACTTAAGATTGCTCCATCATGGCCATCGGTCGAGTTATGAGAACTCAAAAATTCGACCGATTGGCTTTTTTAAAAAGCTCTCGGCCATCGATCGATCGAGTTGGCAACTCAACTGACGGTCAACCTGACCTAAAACCAACTAACTTAATTTCTATCTATTTGACTGGTAATTAAATTTACTTTCAAGTCCATTATGTATTTTGATCATACTTAGGCATATATAACTCATCATTGGGTACTATTTTGTGATAAAACATGTGTTTGCAAAAAATATCCAAAAAAAGAGAAAAACAAGGTAAAATGAACATGAAAAATGGATTTTTGGCATATTAGTAAGTAAAGATGATCAAAACAGAGGCAAAGCATATATGATAGATGACAACTAACTAGAAGGCATATCATATTCCTTCAAAGTTGTTATAAGCAATTTTGATCTAATAAAGTTCAATTTCTCTCTAGCTAGAGGTCTAGAGGTAGTTAATTAGATCATATAGGAGAAGCATCAAAATGAATGTTAAAGTCTTGTAGCATTTGCTTCATCCATAGGACCTGGGCACAACTCCCGGATGCAATGTACTTAGCCTCAATGGTTGATAATGCCATTGTGATCTATTTCTTGGAGAACCAAGACACCAAGAATGGTCCTAGGAGGAAACAAGTTCCACTTGTGCACTTTCTATCAATCAAGAACCCTGCATAATCCACATCACTATAAGTAGTAAGCGTAAAGTCCCTTGACTTGGGATACCATAGTCCAAAATTTTGGGTTTTGGCTAAGTACCTTAAAATCTTCTTAACAACTATGATATGTGATTTCTTAGGATTTGATTGAAAGTGAGCACACAAGCGTACACTAAACATTTTATCAGGTCTAGAGGTAGTTAATTAAGTAAACTTCCAATCATACCTCTATAGAGATTCTCATCTACCTTCTCACCTTCTTCATCTTTATCAAGTTTGGTAGTGTTTGACATGGGTGTGTCCATCAACTTGTTGTTCTCCATTCCAAAGCACTTAAGTAGTTCACTTGTGTACTTGCCTTAGTTGATGAAGTTTCCATCTTTAGTTTGCTTGATTTGAAAGCCGAGGAAGAACGTGAGTTCACCCACCATACTCATCTCGAATTCACTCTGCATAAGATCACTAAATTCTTTGCAAAGATCAAGGTTAGTTCTGCCAAAAATGATATAATCAACATATATTTGTATGATAAAAAATTGTTAGAAGTGTGATTTAGAAATAAGGTAGAATCCACTTTGCCCATGATATATCCATGATCTAACAAAAAGGTCTTTAATTTATCATACCAAGCCCTTGGTGCTTGTTTGAGTCCATAAATATCTTTTTTGCACCAAATAAACATGGTTAGGTAGACTATCATGTTCAAAGCTAGGAGGTTGTGAAACATACACTTCCTCCTCAATTTTACCATTCAAAAATGCACTTTTAACATCCATTCGATACAAAATAAAATCTTTATAACTAGAAAAGGCAAGCAACATACGAATGGACTCAAGTCTAGCTAAAGGTGCATATGTTTCATCAAAGTCTATACCTTCTTGTTGGTTGTAGCCTTGAGCCACTTACCTTGCTTTGTTTCTTACCACTTTGCCACTTTCATCAAGCTTGTTTTGGTAGACCCATTTGGTGTCTATGATCTTTCTATCACTTGATCTTGGCACAAGGGTCCAAAACTTTATTATTTTCAAATTTCTCCAACTCCTCTTGCATAGCTAGGATCCATACTTCATCCCCAATCCTTGACATTTTTAGGCTTGAGTTGTGAGATGAAGGCACTATTGGCTTGTTCTTTGTTGAATGCAGTCCGCATCTTCACTCTTTCAAATAGATCACTTAAAATCATCTCCTTTGGATGATTCTTTGCAAATCGGGGGGTTAGATCCTTCTTCTCATCATCTTTTTCTTCTTCTTGAGTGACCACCTCTTTTCCCTTTTGGGTGATGTTGAGCTATTTAAGAATAGGAATTACTTCACCTACAACATCATCATTCGGAACAATATCTTTGGGAATAGAGGGGTTAGTCTCAATAAACTTTACATTAATGGATTCTTCTACTTTAGCAAGATCAACATTAAAAACTTTATAAGCCTTGCTAGTAGTGCTATAGCCAAGAAAGAAAGCCTTGTAAGATTTCAGATCAAACTTGTCGAGATAATCTTTTGTATTCAAAACAAAACAAGGACATCCAAAAATATGGAGATACTCGATAGAAAGCTACCTACCATGCCATAGCTCATAGGGGGTTTTCTTCAGTGAAGGATGGGTAAACTCAGTTTTGCACAAAACATGAGGTACTGACAACTTCAGCCCAAAACTTCTTAGGAGTATCATACTCTAGAAGCGTGGTTCTTTCCATCTCCTACAAATACCTATTCTTCCTCTCTACAACCCCATTTTTTGAGGTGTTCAAGGTGAAGAGAAGTTATGTGCATAACCCAATTCATGACAAAAAGGCTCAAAAAGATGATTTTCAAATCCCCCCCATGGTCACTACAGATGGAAACAAAGCGGCAAGGAGCTTCATTCTCAACTCATTTACAAAAGCTCAAGAAAACATCAAGCGTATCACTTTTAGAAATGAGAAAGAAAGTCCAAGTATATCTAGAGAAATCATCGACAATAACAAGGAAATACTTGGAACCACGGAGCGATTGAGTTCTCATTGGTCCAAATAGATCAATGTGAAGAAGCTCAAGAGATCTCTTAGTACTAAGGACTCCTTTGAATTTGAAGGAGGACTTGGTTTGCTTTCCCTGGGTACAACGTTGGCATTCCTCATCCATTCAAAATACAATTTAGGAAGTCTCTTGACCATGTCCTTTTTGCTCAACTTATTCAACTGATGCATATTTACATGACCAAGCCGGCGGTGCCAAAGAGAAATATCATTCAAGTTGACTACTAGGTGTGACACCCCGTCGTCACACAGATAGCGAGATGACACACAAAAATGTGCGGAACCACATAATACTGATAACACGGGTTAATTAAAACCGTTTGTAGAAAGCATGCATAAGGGAACTTTTGCATCCAGATCCTGTAGAGAAACATGTTATAAAAATATTACAAGCTTTGATGTATGTGTTGGATAAATTGGACATTATGATAAATCCCTTTGTTTCGATGATGACAAACATTTCATTCTTGTTGATCTAACATGCTACTTGAATGTGCAGGATTAAAGTGGATGACAAAGCAACTAGGGAAAATCCAAAAAGCTTACATATTTATATTTCCATACAATGTAATCACTGTTGTAAAAACTTGTACAAATATATAATGTACAAGTACTTAGATTGCATGTAAATCAAGCGTTGGATCTTCCTAGCTAATCACCACACTTAGATAGGTCATCCCCTTCAAATAGGATCACATATGCACACTCATACACATGCTTAGTGGTTAATTAAAAGATTGAAAACAGAGTCAATCTCGGTCGACCACACTCCTCGACCGAGACACTCTCGGTCGACAAACTTCTCGACCGAGATTGACCCAAGTAGCCGTTAGACACTGCTGATAAAGTAGTTGGCAGTTGCAAATGAACGTTGATCCAGAGAGCCTGTCGGTCGACAAAACTTCGACCGAGTAGGTATCTCGGTCGACAAATTGTCGACCGAGATGGTCTCTGACAGCAACTGCAGAATAAAGTAACTAGCCGTTACTAATGCACTTAACTTATATCTAACGACTAGTTAAGCACTTAGAATCCCCTAGAAGTTGTCTAGAACGTCCTTAAGTATCCATAGGCCACTCCTATAAATAGGACATGCCTTAGGACACCAAAATATACCAAAGATATACTTGTGCTATACTTGAGCTTGAATACACACTTGCAATCTGTTTTAGAGCAATAGAGCAATTCCTACACTTGCCATTCATTCCTATTGCTCCCATTTCGTGTCCTATAGGCTAGTATCTCCTATCCACTACAATCACATTGTCATACACATTGGTTAGGAGATCTATACGCTTGATATAGGCAAATCAAGCCTTGTGCTTACAACGGTATTGTAATTTCTATTTTCCTTCTTGTTCTTTTTTATCCTTTGTACTCTCCTTGCTACTCCTAGGGTTGGAGGCTGCGGATTGGAGAGGGTTGACTTCTCAGGTGGAGAAGGGGACTTCAGGCTACTTCAAGAAGGCTATCGCACGGGAAGCTACTTCATAAGGCTGGTGCAACGGGAGTTGGTGCACCTACTTCAAGGGAAGGCTGCTTCAAGGTTGGGCGATTACTTCTAGGTGAAGGCTGCTTGAAGGGTTTGGGAAAAGAAATTGTATTTTATGTAAAGTCCTTGCGAGGTAATAAAATAAATTTCTTTTCAAATCCCGGTTGGGTAAGCAACCGGGTAGTGGACTGACTTCCTTAGTATTTGCTAAGGTTGGAACCACTCTAAACCCTGTGTCTCCTTGTCCAATATTTTCATTGTGGTTGTTTGAGTTAATTAATTATTAAAATCTCTATAAAACTCTATTCACCCTCCCTCTAGTAGTTTTCAATTGGTATCAGAGCAGGATTCAAGGAACCCTAACCAGGTCTTGAAGAATGAAGGGTGGAGGTGACTACAACCACAGGCAAAGGAGCAACTTGGACCAACCTTCAACAAGCTGTAATTGGTGTTTAGGAACGAACCATACAACAATCGGCTGTCCATGGAAAGAAAAGAAGAAAGAGGTCCATAAGAATTGTTTCATTGCTACAACCAATGAGGAAGAAGAAGAAGAGGTAAGCCTTCTTGATTTATCAAAAGAAGAGCTAATTTCTAGTCTTGAAGAAACACACAATAAGTATATTGAGTGCAAGAAGAAATTAAAGAAGTCTAATAAAACAAACGATGAGTTAAATACTAGACTTCTTGCTCTTACATCCGAAAAAGAAAATTTATATGCTAAACTGAATGATCTTAGTTTTGAAAAAGATAGCATTATTTCTGAAAATCATACTTTGAAATCATCTCTACGTAATAGTGATGTAAAGCTTTTTTCTCTAGAAACAAATTATGATATTCTATCCCAAGAAAAGGTTGAATTACTTGCAAAGTTAAATGATTTTCAAAAACAACCTGTTTTGTGTACACATCTAGATTATGATAATATAGTAAAAGAAAAGAATTCTTTATCATCTAATCTAGATCAAGCAAAACTAGATATTAAGAAAAGAATGGATGAGATCGCTAAGTTGCAACAAGAAGTTAGTAGGTTAAGCAACAATGGAATCCTTGATAGAATTTTGGATGATTCCTATCATCAAATTGGGAGAAGAGGACTAGGTTATAAGCCCAAAGGGAAATCTCATCAACAACCTAGTTGGAGAAAGACACGAGCACATCAAACCACATTTGTACCAAAGAACAACCTAGAACAAAACCATAGAAAAAGACTTGAGGTTGATTCTATATGTTGCCATTACTGCTCACGTCTTGGACATTACTCTTTTTCATGCCCATACAAGAAAAAGAATGTTGAGTTAGTATGGGTTCCGAAACCCCCAAATTGAATTGATTAGACTAAGTTGAGATATGTCCGAAGACTTTAAATTGCACATCCTTATGTCTATCTCAACTTAACATAAAGGGATAACAAAATGATTCAAGTAACTAAAATCTCTAACTTGAAAACTTATCTTAATTAAGGTCCTCAAAACTTAATTTTTTTTAATATGATTAGTTGAGATTTGATCTAAATATTACTTTGATATTCATATGTTTTATCTCAACTAAAACTGATTCTTAAACTGCATAATTGAATTAGACATAGTCTACATTTTACTCGAAATCAATAAATAGTTCTGTAGGTAAAACAGAAACCTTGTCGGTCGAGAAATCGTCGACCGAGCAGTCAGTCGGTCGAGAAATCGTCGACCGAACTGGTCACTGATTTCAGTCTGCAGTGAAATTACTGAACAACTGATTGATCAATGGCTATCTATCTGTTGTTAATGACTATTTTACAAAACAAGTTGAAGATCTTTTTGAATATAAATGACATCATTCTCTAAGTTGAAAATCAAGTTTAGAAATCCCTATTTTATAATGTTTTACATGATTTTCTTTAAAGCATCTATCTAGATAGAAATCATGTGTTATGACATTCAGTTTAAATGATTACAATCACTGTATTTCATGAAATTATCATTCTATTGGACATGCTTTCACTATTTCATCATTAAGCATGCTGTTGTGTTAACACAAATAAATAATTGCATGCATGATTCTTGATGATTGGCAAGCAAAATAATTCATTGGTGATATGACTTTTAAAAATGCTTGCAAAGAACACAATGTTATAAAATTTCTCAAAATGATATATGTGAAAAGACTTGAGATATTATTCATGCTTTCATTGAGTATCACTTAACATGCTTCGTCATGATCATTATGTTTCATTGGTTTAAGATAAGCTTTGATCCATATATACAAACCATGACTGATCATTGTGATTCAGATAATTGCAAATGTCATTAGCATAAAAGCATCTTGACATAATAGATAATAATTGTGGACACAGCTTGTGATGAAGATGTTGCTATGACAAGCCAAACGGTGGCTCTTAGAACAAAATATTAATGTTTTTATCTATTTGCGTGTTCTAAGAAATCAAAAGCAAAAATCTTGACTTTAAGATATTAATCTTGCTTTCAAAATATAAAGAATCCTATGATAAGGGTATAAGAAGAAATAGGATTTGATATTTATGTACCCATAGCAAAGCCTGTGAAACATCTTTTACAATGAAATCAAGGTTAAAAGACTTCACTATGATGCTCATATTAAGTTTTTATAATGGGTATATCTTAATGTGCTTCAAATTGATATTTATAGCTATCTGCAGAAATTATACTTCACATATGAATGTTTATCTTGGAAATCTGCAGAATTTGCCTCTTGGTTAAAATTAAAAATTGACCAAGGGGCGCCATGGTCGTAGTCAAGGGCGACCTAAAATAAGCTTTGACAAAAATTCTTATTTGGACATCAATTTATTGAACTTAATCTTAGTATACTTTTGATAAAGGTCAAAATCAAAAATTTATCATTTGTGACCTTAAAAGCCTTTAATTGCTTAAATTGTAAGATTAAGGGGGAGCTTATAAAAACAAATTTGATTATTTGATTATGAAGCTTACAAAAACATTGTTAACATCATTTGGAGATTGTTATGACCTTCGGATTCTTAAAAGTAATTTGTATGAAAAAGAATTTCATCAAAATGATATATCTTGCTCTTAAAGGAACTCTCTAAACAAATCAGGGCTTAACATCCCTTGTTTTGGTTGGAGACATTTTTTTATGTACTCTAAGATTAAAGGACTCTCATTTAATTTAGGGCTTATCATCCTTTGATAGATGAGAAATAAATATACATTCATCATAAGCTTAAGGGAATCTCATATCATTTCAAGGCTTAACATCCTTTGCAAATGATTGAGAAACAAATTGTGGATAAATTAGACATAAATCCATGTTCCTTATAGGATATCTATTTAAGGGGGAGCTTAATAGAAAATTAAGGGGGAGACGAAATAAAATGTTTAACCTGGATATCTTTTTGAAATGACAAAGGGGGAGAAAGAATATAAAATCAAAAATATAAATATAAATGAGTTTCATCTTGATGGCCAGCACTCACTTGTAAAACAAGAATGGCTACAAAAGGTAATCTTCAGGTATGAAACTCACATGCTTTATATTTCCTTATTTCATATTTTAGGAAATGTTTGTCATCTTCAAAAAGGGGGAGATTGTTGGATAAATTGGACATTATGATAAATCCCTTTGTTTCGATGATGACAAACATTTCATTCTTGTTGATCTAACATGCTACTTGAGTGTGCAGGATTAAAGTGGATGACAAAGCAACTAGGGAAAATCCAAAAAGCTTACATATTTATATTTCCATACAATGTAATCACTGTTGTAAAAACTTGTACAAATATATAATGTACAAGTACTTAGATTGCATGTAAATCAAGCGTTGGATCTTCCTAGCTAATCACCACACTTAGATATGTCATCCCCTTCAAATAGGATCACCTATGCACACTCATACACATGCTTAGTGGTTAATTAAAAGATTGAAAACAGAGTCAATCTCGGTCGACCACACTCCTCGACCGAGACACTCTCGGTCGACAAACTTCTCGACCGAGATTGACCCAAGTAGCCGTTAGACACTGCTGATAAAGTAGTTGGCAGTTGCAAATGAACGTTGATCCAGAGAGCCTGTCGGTCGACAAAACTTCGACCGAGTAGGTATCTCGGTCGACAAATTGTCGACCGAGATGGTCTCTGACAGCAACTGCAGAATAAAGTAACTAGCCGTTACTAATGCACTTAACTTATATCTAACGGCTAGTTAAGCACTTAGAATCCCCTAGAAGTTTTCTAGAACGTCCTTAAGTATCCATAGGCCACTCCTATAAATAGGACATGCCTTAGGACACCAAAATATACCAAAGATATACTTGTGCTATACTTGAGCTTGAATACACACTTGCAATCTGTTTTAGAGCAATAGAGCAATTCCTACACTTGCCATTCATTCCTATTGCTCCCATTTCGTGTCCTATAGGCTAGTATCTCCTATCCACTACAATCACATTGTCATACACATTGGTTAGGAGATCTATACGCTTGATATAGGCAAATCAAGCCTTGTGCTTACAACAGTATTGTAATTTCTATTTTCCTTCTTGTTCTTTTTTATCCTTTGTACTCTCCTTGCTACTCCTAGGGTTGGAGGCTGCGGATTGGAGAGGGTTGACTTCTCAGGTGGAGAAGGGGACTTCAGGCTACTTCAAGAAGGCTATCGCACGGGAAGCTACTTCATAAGGCTGGTGCAACGGGAGTTGGTGCACCTACTTCAAGGGAAGGCTGCTTCAAGGTTGGGCGATTACTTCTAGGTGAAGGCTGCTTGAAGGGTTTGGGAAAAGAAATTGTATTTTATGTAAAGTCCTTGCGAGGTAATAAAATAAATTTCTTTTCAAATCCCGGTTGGGTAAGCAACCGGGTAGTGGACTGACTTCCTTAGTATTTGCTAAGGTTGGAACCACTCTAAACCCTGTGTCTCCTTGTCCAATATTTTCATTGTGGTTGTTTGAGTTAATTAATTATTAAAATCTCTATAAAACTCTACTCACCCTCCCTCTAGTAGTTTTCAGTATGTCCACAACTTATCAGAACTAGTTGTACTGTCAGCACATGAGTTCATCACCTGTTTATACATACATAACAGGCCACGTACGACCAGCAGCCAGGTATACAAAAATTACAATATCTAGACATCATGAAACGCCGTCAAACACCTCTAAGGACCTGAGAGTATAGGGATGACTCTAGGACTCTACTACAAACCACAAAAATAGTAGCATGTCCATCTCTTGCCTTCTACATCTCTTCTTTTTGCTCGGCCGCAACCTCACGACCACCACCACGTCTAGAGATCTCACCTAAAAAGAGTGTAAACCAGCGGGGTGATACACACAGTCCCAACGAGAAACATAAATCCCCGCTGAAACTATAAAACCTCAGAAGGTTAAAGCAATAACGTCAGATAACTGATAAAGCGTATAACAAGAGAATCATACTGAGCAAGGCTATTATTACCATCAATCTTACTAAGATATCCAGGAGGCATATAACCAAGCATTTCTTTATGGAACATGATTGACAAGATAAACTTTATAAGAACTTCTCACAAAATATAAGGATATTACACATATCTACAAGGTATAACTAGATTAGCTATATAAGCAAGGCCTCAATCAATGTTTCGTGTTTTACTCTAAGTAGATATACTATTCGGCTGGATTACGATTTATTATGCCCTGAGGAAGTGAACCTTCCCTGCTCCAATCCAACCATTGGTTGCGAAGACCAATTCGGTGCCATACAAGGTCTAAGGAGATCTGGACTCCATGACCTCACCTTCTCATGGTTAGTACACAAATCATCAAGCAAGACCGCAGTCTTATGCTTATAAGGCCTCAGCCTCTGGGTCAGCTCCGCAAGCTACCCACATCTCTAGCTCACCTCATCATAGGTGCTAGTGCATACATTCGAGCCATGAACACATCACACTCCTCATTACATATCCTGAGCCATGGTTTTGTTCACCATGCTCCATATATCCTGAGTCTGCAACCACAGTTGCACTCAAATCCTCCTATTTTAGGCTAGGGGAAACCTCACATATTGAACAATATGTGCTCCAGGTAATCCCACAGGATAAACCAGTTTCACCATCACCAAACACTGATGATGATGGATCTATGGCTAGGGCAGACTACATGATATATCCCACTGTATTTAATTAGTATATTTTAAGTCAATTGTTGAGGCAATCAAGTTATAAGCATAACAACATTGAATTACATTATCACTTTCATCATCACATTGTCTTGGGATCTCAGTCCCCCATTACAGACAAGCCACTGCATCTCAAGGCATCATTATCATCTTACATCATCACCTGGGATAACAATCCCTGATCTCATCATCAGTGGATAACACCTCAACTAGGCACTCAACCTTTACTAGGTCCTCAGGCCTATCACATCATACTGGTGATACATGTTATCTCATCAACAAGGATTCGTCAAAGTGCATATACCATAGATCTCTTACCTAGCTATAAATCCAACTAGTATACCTGCATGGTTAGCATACATATCAAGAGAGATAACTTAAGCCACCAGAAAATAGATCTTTATGATTACAACATCCATGGTTATATGAAGCGTAAGCGATATCAATCACATTATTGTTATAAAACCATGAGCACACATTATGCTTTATTCTTGCGAATATAACCATATATCTCATCATCTTATGTATCCATCTTAGAAACCACGGTTCACAGCCTACAATCATATCCCATAATAACATAGATGCAGATTCTAGGTAATTAATCCATTGATTAGGTTATCCCAAATTAACCATAACCCTCACCAAAGGTTCCAACCTCCCTCACTATAGGTGGGGCAGGCAACACCAACCCTCACCTAAAGAGTATCATGTAGGATCATATCCTCACTATAGATTATCGACTAGAGTTCCAAACCCTAAAGCAAGGATGCCATCAAAGATCATCTGGCACTAAGGGGTGATGTGCAGCTTGAGCTAGAGGTGTGTCGTGTACAAGAGGCACCCATATCATCCAAGAATCCTATCGGCTAGGGATCTGATCATGCACTAGGGTTAGGGTTTCTATCGGCCAACCCTCTCGATAAGAAGCATGTCGACCAGGAGCATGGCACCCAAGACGCCCTATCGTTCAACCATCAACCCATATCGTCCAAAGAACCCTCACGTCGGCCAAGGCACTCTATCGTCCAAGGAATCCTATCATCCAAGAGCATGGTAACCACTAAGGTACCATATCAGCCAACTCACTTAGGGTGTGTCGGGCAAACACATACCCCATGCTCAACACAAGGTTGCCCATCTTACTCATACCATCCAAGGAAGATGATAGGGTGCCGCCCACCTATAACAAGCAACACCTTAAGAAGACCTATCGTCCAACTAGGTCAAACGCCTCATATCGGCCACCACTAAGGCACCTATCAGAGTTCCATCATGCAACCACCATATAGGGCTGAACAAGACCAAACCATGTCATTCAACATAGAGATCGCTTACTAGACACCATATCGACCAAGGAGGGGCATACAAAGCAAGAGATCATCTCGACCAAAGCATATGGTCCAAGGATACTAACAAGGTGAAAGGGTCATATCGGGCACCAAGACAAACTCAAGGCAAGGGAGTGTCGGGAGACATCACAACAAGGGTGTATCATGTAAGGGCACAAAACCTCACAAAAAGGTCATCTTCAAGCTCAAGCTCTTAAGAAACAAACCCTAAATGATCAAGATGGTTGGCTCACCTCTCAACAACTAAGAGAGAGGGGTTTTGCACAACCTCCATCACAAATCGGGCAACCACAAGGATCAACCTCAACTTAGGTCATCACATATCCAAGAGCTCACCTCTCTAATCCATGGTGAGAGGAGGGTGTTGCCTAAGCAACTAGAATGTAGGCTCACCTCTCAACAACCAAGAGAGAGGGGTATTGCCCACATTACTAGAGCTCAAACTCACTTCTCAAAACCATGGAGAGAAAGGGGTATTGCCCCAAAAGAAACCCTAGTCTATGGTTCGGACAACTAGATCCAAAGGTATGTAAACCATCAACAACATCATGCTCACTATATCCATAAGATCAACAACATGTACTAGAGCAAGAAACATAACATGCAATGCTGATCATGATCGCATACTAACATGCAACATAAAAGAAGGTATAATAGTTTGGGTTAGGAGTTATGTAACCCGCCTTAAGCAAACTCGTCAAGCTCCAAAGCTCCAAGATTTAAGCTCTAGCTCCAAGGCACACCACCTATGGTTCGGCCACCAAACTAAGGGAAGAAGAAGAAGACTTCAAGAAGAGGATCGACCACCAACTTGCTCCACCAAGCTGTATCGGCCACCAAACACACCAAAGGGAAGGTGTATCATGCACCAAGGAAGAGAGGAGCAACAAAAAGCTAAAAGGAATCCTAAGGAAGTGGAAGGAGATGTATATATATAGAGGATGGAGGAGAAAATAAGGCAATGTGTCGCCCACCTAGGGACATTTGTCCAAGAGCAATGCCACCTCCTTAACTCACCTTATACACATGTCCAAGGCTATTGCCATATGCAAACACTATACACCAAGTGTCCACTAGTGGTGACACAAACGAGGTCAAGGGGTCAAAGATGGTCCATGGCTGATACTCTCCACCTCCATGCCCGATACACCCCATGAGAGACACCCCCATGGGTGACACAAAACTCTCCTTCCCGATACAAGGTTCAACTAGGCAAGGAAAGGCCCAAACAAGGGAAAACAAGGCCCAATAGAGATCAACCAAGCCCAAGACAACTCAAGGCACAAGCCCGGACCTTCCTCTTCAACTTAACGAAAACAAAGAGAGAGAAAGACATCTCTTAAGGTGACAAACTTGCTCTTCAACCCTAAATTAGGTTATTTTGCAAGTAGCATCTCCAACTCTCAACAAAACACAAGAAAACCCTAATCGCCACTAAAGGTGATTAGTAAGCAACCAAGCACAGGGTTTAAGCAAAACAAATAGGCTAAGCCCAAAATGGAGGTCAGGGTCCTTACAAGCCATAAACCTCTAAAAAGGGATTTCATCCCCGAAATACGAAATGAAAAGTGAGGGATACTTTCGCCTCATCTCTTCCTCAATCTCCCACGTGGCTTCCTCAACTCCACAATGATGCCAAAGAACCTTCACAAGAACCAGATCTTTCCTCTTTAACCTCTTTACCCTCCTGTCAAGGATCGTCACTAGACCTTCCTCATAGGTCACATCTTCATCAAGCTCAACCTCAACTGACTGTATCACTGTCCCTGTGTCTGGATGACTTTTCTTCAGCATACTGACATGGAACACTAGATGTAACCTGTGCAACTCTAGTGGCAGCTCTAACTTGTAAGCTACCTTGCCAACATGTGCTATTACGGGGTATGGCCCCATATACTTGGGTGCCAGTTTGCATTTCCGGACAAACCTCAGCACGCCTTTCCAAGGTGAGACCTTGAGATACACTTTTTCTCCCACCTAGACCTCTAAGGGTCGTCAGTGATTGTCTGCATAAGACTTATGTCTGTCCTATGCCATTTTCAACTGTTGTTGTATCACTTTGATCTTTTTTGTTGTTTGTTGCACTAACTCAGGACCCAAAAGTTGATACTCACCATCCTCATACCAGCATAAATGGGATCTACACTTCCTTCCATATAGAGCCTCATAAGGTGTAATGCTCGGGCCCATTGCCCAAGGCTCTAGTAGAGTTTCCGGAATGATGACTGTCCCCACATACCACCACTAGCCTTAACTGCGTGCTTTGTCCTCACTCATGCGCATGCCAGGATCAACTTCTCGACAGGTCACCCATCCCAGTACTACTCCAAGTTGAGCATGCTTAACTATGGAGTTCTTAGTGATGGGCTCCCAGAAAAGGAGATACACCTTGGTGATATGGGTAGTCCAATCATTCCTTTTAAGATCAACTTATCTAAGGCCTCAAATCACCACTTAGACTCTTGATGTCCTCGTCAAAGCTCAACTATATGGCCTCATAATCTGACCCCATTTCAGTGCAGACCCACAATGGCCCATGGACACTCAGCTCCCGATCACGAAATACCAGTGCAAGGGTGGTTACGTCAACCATGGACAGCCCTTTCCTACATGCCTGGACCGCACGACTCAATACTGGCATGCCATGCCCATGTGGGCCCCACCTACTGGAGGGGTTATGGCTCTGATACCATTTGTAATTCTCGGGCCCATTGCCCAAGGCTCTAGTATAATTTTAGGAATGACGACTGTCCCCACATACCACCACTAGCCTTAACTGTGTGCTTTGTCCTCACTCACGCACATGCCAGGATCAACTTCCCGACAGGTCACCCATCCCAATACTAGTCCAATTTGAGCATGCTTAACTATGGAGTTCTTAGTGATGGGCTCCCGGAAAAGGAGGTGCACCTTGGTGATATGGGTAGTCCAATAATTCCTTTTAAGATCAACTTATCTAAGGCCTCAAATCCTAGGATGTTACATAAGGAGCCATGTCAATGCTCCGCTGGTAACTATTATTGTAAGAGAACTCTATCAGACTGAGAGGCACGCCCCAACTGCCTAGGTATTGCAAAATAGAAGCTCGGAGAAGATCCTCCAAGGTCTGAATAGTCCTTTTAAACTGTCCATTCGTCTGTAGGTGGAAGGCGGTACTGAACCTCAATTGCGTTCCCAATGCCTTGTGCAACTGTTCCCAGAAATGACTCATGAACTGAGGACCTCTGCTGGAGACTATTGTTGCTGGTATATTGGGCAAATGCACTATCTCATCTACATATACCTGAGCAAGCTTCTCTGATGTATATGTCATCTTTACCTGTATGAAATGAGCAGATTTTGTCAGCCTGCCCACTATTACCCAAATGGAATCATGATTCCTATATGTCTTAGGTAGACCAATTACAAAATCCATGGTTATATGATCCCATTTCCACTACGGTATTGGCATGCGTTGCAACGTACCTACTAGCTTCTGATGCTCGGCTTTAACTTGTTGACATACTGCACACTTAGCCACAAACTAAGATACATCCTTCTTCAAGCCAGACCACCAATACAGGTCCTTCATATTACGATACATCTTGGTGACTCCTGGATGAATAACATACATTGATGTGTGTGCTTCCTCAAGAACTAGCATTCTTAGGTTATCACCATCAGGGACCACCATCCTACCATGATAGCAAACTAGTCCATCCTCAGACTCATGGAACCCGTCATGCTTTTTGTTGCCGAGCTCTGTCCTGATCAAATGCACTGTATCATCCACCTGTTGTACGTCTTTGATCTACTGTCTCAGCGTAGGCTTGACTTGAATCTGTGCCAACAGTCTTTCCAACAAGGAAACTTCCAACTGCACATTCATCTGCCGCAAGGAGACAAACATATCCCGCCTATGGCATACCAAGGAACTCAACTGTGCCTTCTTCGTGGGGAGAGAAGAAGACTTTCTACTAAGCGCATCAGCTACCACATTTGACTTACCAGGATGATACTCAATGGTGCAATCATAATCATTGATTAGCTCCATCCAACGACGCTATCGTATGTTCAACTCATTCTGCGAAAAGATGTACTTCAAGTTCTTATGATCTGTAAAGATCTGACACACTTCCCCATAAAGATAGTGCTTCCAAATCTTTAACGCATGCACCACTGCTGCCAACTCTAAATCATGTGTCAGGTAGTTCTCCTCATGTTTCTTAAGCTGTCGTGAAGCAAAAGAAATCACATGGTCTTCTTGCATCAATACACAACCTAAGCCTTTCTTGGAAGCATCATAGAAAACAACATAGCCCTTCCCAGGCTATGGTCGCACCAACACTGGAGCAATAGTCAGCTTCTCCTTCAAACTTTGGAAAGCTTGCTGACAACGATCATTCCAGATAAAAGGTACACCCTTCCTGGTCAGCTTTGTCATCGACAATGCGATCACACTGAAATCCTTGATAAACCTCTGGTAGTATCCTGCCAAACCCAGAAAACTACAAACTTCTGTCAGCGTCTTTGGTTGTTCCCAATCTGCCACTAATTCCACCTTCTTGGGGTCCACTCTGACTCCTTCTGTAGATATCACATGACCCAAGAAAGTCACTTCTTTCAACCAAAACTCACACTTACTGAACTTGGCTCATAATTGATGTTGGCGAAGAAGAGTCAAAGCTTGTCAAAGATGTTGTTCATGCTCTTGACTGTCCCGACTGTAGATCAAGATGTCATCTATGAAAACTACAACAAACTGATCTAGAAATGGACAGAACACCATATTCATCAAATCCATGAAAGCAACAGGTGCATTGGTTAGCCCAAACGGCATAACCACAAACTCAAAGTGACCATACCTCATCCTAAATGCTGACTTAGGTATGTCATCCGCCTAAATCTTCAACTGATGATATCCAGACCATAGGTCTATCTTCAAGAACACTGTAGTGCCACACAACTGATCGAACAGATCATCTATCCTCGGTAACGGGTACTTATTCTTGACCGTGACCTTGTTCAGCAGTCGGTAATCTATACATAGCCGCATCGATCCCTCCTTCTTCTTAACAAACAACACTAGAGCACCCCAAGGAGACATGCTCGGTCAGATGAAACCTTTCTCCAACAACTCCTATAACTGGTTCTTCAACTCTGCCATCTCTGTTGGAGCCATCCTATATGGTGTTTGTGCAACTGGCTGTGTTCCTCGTACCAGATTGATCTCAAAATCAATCTCTCGGGGTGGGGGAACACCGGGGAATTCATCAGGAAACACATATGAAAATTTTCAACCATCACCCCCTCAAGGCTAGGAACTTTCGCCTTGGTATCTACTACGTGAGCTAAGAATTCCTTACAACCTTGTCGCAACAACTTCTCTACCACCATCGCTGACACTAAACATGTCGGGAGAATCTTCCTATCTCCTTGGAAGATCCACTTCTCTCTGTTGTCATCGAACACTGCCTGCTTGGAACCACAGTCCAACACAACCTTATACTTTTCTAAGGTATCCATCCCAAGGATCACATCGAATCCATGCATATGAAGTGGTATAATATCCACTTGTATACTGTGTCCCGAGAAAGATAGGATACAAGACTGACACTCCTCTCGAAGCATCGAGGAACCATCGAGCGGGGTTTCTAACAACATGCTATCTTTCTTACAACTAATAGGTAAAGGACAGCTATTAAGCAGACTTTGTGCGATAAAGGAGTGCATAACACCCGGGTCAACAAAAATAGATATAAAGCAAGAAGAAGGCAAATCAGAATGAAATAACTCCATCTGACCTGTCACCACTCGTGGGTTGACTATCGCCTCCGTCTGACTCATTGCATAGAATCGAGTCGTTGCTTGTTGTCCACATCCTCTGCTTCCTTGAGCAGACAATCTCGCTTGCGACGCTTGACCACATCCCTACCTTCTACTACCACTGGGCTGTTGTATGTCTGACCCTTGTTGATTCTGCCTCAACTGTTGTGTTACTTCAACATCTTTCCTTGGGCAATTTGACCTCAAATGCCCAGTTTGTCCACAGTGATAACATGACCTACCTTCCAACTGTGGCCTAGACGGCCCTGTCACTACCACAAAAGTTGTACTATACGCCTTCGACGGTGAAGAAACATAACCTCTTCCCTTAGTCGGAGACCACTGAGATGGTACACAAGAACTCTGCATCGTGGAAGGTGCCGAAAACTTTGGCTTCTTGAAGCCACCAGATCTTTGTCCCTGGAACTGAGCATGCCTTTTCCTGGTCAGGGACTCCCTTTTCTCACTGACACACCGTTCAATCGTGCAGACATACTCCACGAACGTGGCAAACCGCTCCTGATTTTTCAAAGCAGCAGTAGGTGTTGACAGATCAACACTCAAACCTTTCTCAAACTGCTTGATCCGCTCATCATCTATCACCGCCATGTGAGGACAAAACCTTAGTAAGTCCTTGAACTTGGCTTCATACTCGGTGATGCTCATTGACCCTTGGCGTAGATGCTCAAACTGGTTGATCCTCTCATCCAGATATGTCTTTCAAAAGTATCTACTGATGAACTCTTTCTGGAAAACCTCCCAACCGATCTCCTCACCGGGTCGCTTCTCCTCCTCGATGGCCCACCAGTGGCCAGCACTACCCTTCAGAAGGTAGACAGCGTGCTTGAATTTGTCTGCTTTAGGGATGTCAAGGATCCGAAAGGCCTTCTCGAGACCTGTCAGCCACAGATCAGCATTCGTTGGATCGGCTGTTCCATCATAATTTGAAGCTCCGACTCGGTGAAGCCGCTCAAAGTTCCTCCCAATACTCCATGTTTCACCATGGGGAGCATGTGCTCTTGGCTAAGGCACTGGCAACCTTTCCACAATGTGATTCATCATAGCCATCAACTGCCCCATAAGCTGTTGGTAGGATGGATTTTCGAGAATGGCTGGGTCAAGTTGGAGGACCTCAGGCACCCGATCTTCATGTGCCTACACTCTTGCTCCATCAACTGATGCAGCATCGCTGCTCTCGGCAGCATGTTCTTCATGGTTTCCAGACATCTTTAATATTTATCTTCCGCTGAGGGAAGAAGGTTATTGTAAGAAAAAAAGGGAAACTCATAAGAATAGACAAAAACCTAGTCCTGGATCCCTGTAGACTTAGCAAACCTAGCACTCTGATACCAAACTAATTGTGACACCCCATCATCACAAAGATAGCGAGATGACATGTTAAAACGTGCGGAACCACATAATAATGAAAACACAAGTTAATTAAAACCATTTGCAGAAAGCATGCATAAGGGAACTTTTGCATCCAGAACCTGTACAGAAACATGTTATAAAAATATTACAAGCTTTGATATATGTCCACAGCTTATCGGAACTAGCCGTACTATCAGCACATGAGTTCATCACCTATTTATACATGCATAACGGGCCACGTATGGCCAGCAACTGGGTATATAAAAATTATAATAGCTAGATATCGTCAAATACTGCCAAACACCTCTGAGGACTTGAGAGTACAGGGATGACTCTAGGACTCTACTAGGAAACCACCAAAATAGCAGCATGTCCATCTCTTGCCTTCTACTTCTCTTCTTACTGCTCGTTTGCAACCTCACGACCACCACCACGTCTAGAGCACTCACCTAAAAAGGGTGTAAACCAACGGGGTGAGACACACAGTCCCAGTGAGAAACATAACTCCCCACCGAAACTATAAAACCTCAGAAGGTTAAAGAAATAGCAGTAGATAACTGATAAAGTGCATAACAAGAGCAGCATACTGAGCAAGGCTATTATTACCATCAATATTACTAAGATATCCAGGAGGCATATAACCAAGCATTTCTTTATGGAACATGATTGACAAGATAAGCTTTATAAGAACTTCTCACAAAATATAAGGATCGTACACATATCTACAAGGTATAACTAAATTAGCTATATAAGAAAGGCCTCAATCAATGTTCCGTGTTTTGCTCTAAGTAGATATACTATTTGGCTGGATTATGATTTATTATGCCCTGAGGAAGTGAACCTTCCCTGCTCAAATCCAACCATTGGTTGCGACGCCCAATCTGGTGCCATACAAGGTCTAAGGAGATCCAGACTCCATGACCTCACCTTCTCGTGGTTAGTACACGAATCATCAAGCAAGATCGCAGTCTTATTCTTATAAGGCCTCAACCTCTGGGTCAGCTCCGCAAGCTACCCACATCTCTAGCTCACCTCATCATAGGTGCTAGTGCATACATCTGAGCCATGAACACATCATGCTCCTCATTACATATCTTGAGCCATGGGTTTGTTCACCATGCTCCATATATCCTGAGTCTGCAACCACAGTTGCACTAAAATCCTCCCATTTTAGGCTAGGGGAAACCTCACATATTCAACAATATCTGCTCCAGGTAATCCCACAGGATAAACCTGTTTCACCATTGCCAAACACTGACAATGATGAATCTATGGCCAGGGCAGACTACATGATATATCCCACTATATTTAATTAGTATATTGTAAGTCAATTGTTGAGGCAATCAAGTTATAAGAATAACAACATTGAATTACATTATCACTGTCATCATCACATTGTCTTGGGATCTCATTCCCCCATCAAAGACAAGCCACTGCCTCTCAAGGCATCATCATCATCTTACATCATCACCTGGTATAACAATCCCTGATCTCATCATCAAAGGATAACACCTCAACTAGGCACTCAGCCTTTACTAGGTCCTCAGGCCTATCACATCAAACTGGTGATACATGTTATCTCATCAACAAGGATTACTCAAAGTGCATATACCACATAGTTCTTACCTGGCTATAAATCCAACTAGTATACCAGCATGGTTAGCATACATATCAAGAGAGATAACTTAAGCCACCAAAAAATAGATCTTTATGATTACAACATCGATGGTTATATGAAGCATAAGCGATATCAATCACATTATTGTTATCAAACCATGATCACACATTATGCTTTATTCTTGCAAATATAACCATATATCTCATCATCTTATGTATCCATCTTAGAAACCACAGTTCACAACCTACAATCATATCCCATAATAACAGAGATGTGGATTCTAGGTAATTAATCCATTGATTAGGTTATCCCGGGTTAACCATAACCCTCAGTATAGGTGGGGCGGGTAGCGCCAACCCTCACCTAAAGAGTATCAGGTAGGATCATATCCTCACTATAGATTATCAGCTAGAGTTCCAAACCCTAATGCACTGGTTCCATCAAAGATCATTTTGCACTGAGGGGTGTCGTGCAACTTGAGCTAGATGTGTGTCGTGCACAAGAGGCACCCATATCAGCCAAGAATCCTATCGGCTAGGGATCTTATCGTGTACTAGGGTTAGGGTTTCTATCGGACAACCCTCTCAACAAGAAGCATGTCAACCAGGAGCATGGTGCCCAAGTCACCCTGTCGTTCAACCATCAACCCATATCGTCCAAAGAACCCTCATGTCGAAAAAGGCACTCTATCGTCCAAGGCATCCTATCATCCAAGAGCATGCTAACCACTAAGGTACAATATCGGCCAACTCACTTAGGGTGTGTCGGGCAAACACAGACCCCATGCTCGACACTAGGTTACCCATCCTACTCATACCGTCCAAGGAAGAGGCTAGGGTGTCACCCACCTATAACAAGAAACACCTTAAGAAGACCTATCGTCCAACTAGGTCAAACATCTCATATCGGCTACCACTAGGGCACCTATCAGGGTTCCATCATGCAACCACCATATAGGGAAGCACAAGTCCAAACCATGTCATTCAACACAGAGATGGCTTACTAGACACCATATCGACCAAGGAGGGGCATCCAAAGCAAGAGATCATCTCGGCCAAAGCATATGGTCCAAGGATACTAACAAGGTGAAAGGGTCATATCGGGCACCAAGCCAAACTCAAGGCAAGGGAGTGTCGGGCGACATCACAACAAGGGTGTATCGTACAAGGGCACAAAACATCACAAAAAGGTCATCTTCAAGCTCAAGCTCTTAAGCAACAAACCCTAAATTATCAAGATGGTTGGCTCACCTCTCAACAACCAAGAGAGAGGGGTTTTGCACAACCTCCATCACAAATCAGGCAACCACAAGGATCAACCTCAACTTAGGTCATCACACATCCAAGAGCTCACCTCTCTAATCCATGGTGAGAGGAGGGTGTTGCCCAAGCAACTAGAATGTAGGCTCACCTCTCAACAACCAAGAGATGGGTATTGCCCACATTACTAGAGCTCAAACTCACTTCTCAAAACCAAGGAGAGAAAGGGGTATTGTCCCAAAAGAACCCTAGTCTATGGTTTGGCCAACTAGATCCAAAGGTATGTAAACCATCAACAACATCATGCTCACTATATCCATAAGATCAACAACATGTATTAGAGCAAGAAACATAACATGCAATGTCGATCATGATCGCATACTAACATGCAACATAAAAGAAGGTAGAACCACGCTGGTAAGGCACGGTGTCCCCCTCCTGGGGGAGCCGGGTTCGAACCACGCTGTGGAGCGTTGGATTTATCACCCGCCAGTTATCCGGGCTATGGCTGGAAAAAGGATGCGGGCTCTTCCCAAGGCAGTGAAAAAATCCTTTTTAAAAGAAGGTAGAATAGTTAGGGTTAGGAGTTATGTAACCCACCTTAAGAAAACTCTTCAAGCTCTAAAGCTATAAGCTTTAAGCTCCAGCTCCAAGGCACACCACCTATGGTTCGGCCACCAACTGGCTCCACCAAGCTGTATCTGCCACCAAATACACCAAAGGGAAGGTGTATCGTGCACCAAGGAAGAGAGGAGCAACAAAGAGATAAAAGGAATCCTAAGGAAGTGGAAGGAGATGTATATATAGAAGAGGATGGAGGAGAAAACAAGGCAATGTGTCACCCACCTAGGGACACTTATCCAAGGGCAATGCCACCTCCTTAACTCACCTTATACACATGTCCAAGGCTATTGCCACATGCAAGAACTATGCACCAAGTGTCCACTAGTGGTGACACAAACGAGGTCAAGGGGTCAAAGATGGTCCATGGACGATACTCTCCACCTCCATGCCTGATACACCCCATGAGCGACACCCCCATCGGTGACACAAAACTCTCCTACCCGATACAAGGTTCAACTAGGCAAGGAAAGGCCCAAACAAGAGAAAACAAGGCCCAACATAGCTCAACCAAGCCCAAGACAACTCAAGACACGAGCCCAAACCTTCCTCTTCAACTTAAGGAAAACAAAGAGAGAGAAAGACATCTCTTATGGTGACAAACTTGCTCTTCAACCCTAACTTAGGTTATTTTGCAAGTAGCACCTCCAACTCTCAACAAAACACAAGCAAACCCTAATCACCACTAAAGCTGATTAGCAAGAAACCAAGAACAGGGTTTAAGCAAAACAAACAGGGTAAGCCCAAAATGGAGGTCAGGGTCCTTACACTAGGCATGTACCAACAACATACTTAATAGAGTCAAGAACAATAACATACATATTACCACTTCAAGTTCCCTTATATACAACTTGATAGGTGAGGAAATCTAGAATCAAGCATTCAAAGGAAGTAAATAACACAAGGTAACCATTACAACATAGTTGACTAACATGAATTAAATTGTGATGTAGGTCATCCAAAAAGAGAACATTCTTGATACACAAGGATTCACCTACATCACCCTAACCTTTGACTTTGCCTTTCTTATTATCCCCTATGGTGACTGATCCTCCTTTCTTCTTGGTGAAATTGTTGAAATGGCTTATGTCACCGGTCATGTGCTTAGTGCGGACACTATCAAAAATCCATCTTCCTTTATCCTACAAGAAAGGAGAATTTCAATTCCCAACTCAAACTTTGGGATTCAGAGTTAGCTTGGGGACCCATTTCATCTTTGGGTTGGTCCCCTTAGGCTTGTAAGGACAATAAGTAGAGTAATGATCATCACATTTGCAATAAGAACAAACCATAGGATCCTTAGTGCCAAAAGACTCTCCTATAAAGAAAGAGGTCTCCTTGCTCTTTTTCTTTCCTTTGGCTTTGCTCTTTCCCTTTGATGCTCTCCCTACAAATTCCAAACCACTAGTACCACTTTGTTTGGTATAATGGTCAAGGATTTCATTTAGGGAGTTCTTCCCTTTAAGAAATTTTTGTAGGGATGCTCTCAATCTATGGTTATAATCATTTAATGAAATAATGGTAAAAGATAAACTATATATGTCATCCCTAGCATGCACAAGATCAGCCTCAAGACATAAGGCTTTAGTTAAAATGAATCCTTTTCAAGAGAGATAGAAGCAACATTAATACTAGGCAATAGAGGTCTAGAAGATAGATCATTTACTTGACCAAGTAACCTAGCATTTTCAGATTTAATTATTTGGATTTCTTTAATATAGACATCTCTCTCTTCTCTATGAGCATCAATAAGGAGCTTAAATTCAGCAGTTTCAATTTTAACCAATTCAAGCTCTTTAAGGAAATTTTGGTTTTCTTTCTTAAGATTCTAAATGTTCTTAAGGTATATACCCTCAAATTCAACCCCATTTTATTAGAGCTCAAGATAAAGGTATTTCCCTTGCAAATTATCAATACTGTCAAGATTTTTGTTCTCATTCAATTCAAGAATTTCAAGCTTAGCATATAGAAAATCAATACTTTTTCCTAACCATTTTCTTTTATATTTACATTTAGAAAAAGATGAACGGGTAGAGATAAACATGTCAATAATAAATTTCTTAGATAACTCATGCAAGCTTACCTCACTTACCTTACTTACCTCACCAATATCTTCACTAGTAGAGGCCATGAGTGCAAGGTGGCACTCTCCATCTTCTTCGGAACTTGAGCTTCTTGAAGATGAATCTTCCCAATCTGCATGAGCTGCATTCTTGTGTCTCTTCTCCTTCTTGTCCTTCCTCTTATATTTGATCTCCTTCTTGTATTTCTATTCCTTTTTAGGTTCCCTTATGGTGCAACTTCCTTTACTTGGGGATTCACTCTTGTAGTGGCCCTTTTGCCCACATGCACTTGTAGCATCTCAGAGTAGAAGAGGAGGAGGCTTGATTTTCCTTGAAGTGTTTGCCCTTGATGTAGTTGGCTTCATGCTCACTAGGGCCTTCATCTTCACTAGAGGACGAGGGAGAAGTCTGGCAAGCAAGTTGTTGTTGAAGGATTACAACCTCCACTTGTGCTTTGAAAGCACTATCTTTGATCTTCTTGGCTTCCTTCTCTTCTTGCTTGGCTTCTTCTTCTTGATTGTCAAGCCTAGGTTCATGAGATTGAAGGTTTCCAATGAGCTCTTTGGTTGGGATGTCACCAAGTCTCCCCACTTTTTCAATGGAGGTGACCTTTGACTCCCATCTCTTTGGTAGAGTCCTCAAGATCTTGGAGTTGATTACACATCTATCCAAAGTGTTGCCCAATGCAGCCAGCCCATTGATGATGACATTGAGTCTGAGTACATCTCCACAATCCCTTCTTTCTTACCGATCTTCAAGTTCTCTAGAGGGTTGTTCAACATGTAGATCTTTGCCTCCTTGATTTGCTTTGTGCCTTCATAGGTGATGCACAATTTGTCCTAAATCTCATAGGCGATGTCCCAAGATGAGATCTAGTTGAACTCTGTAGGGGTGATGGATGCGTAGAGGATGCTTATGGCTTTGGCATTAAGTTGGGCTTCCTTGAGTGCAGCTTCACTCCATGTTACAACAGCTCCGTTTGACTCCTTGTAAGGTGTGACCATCACCTTCCACATGTCAAAGTTCATTTCTTGAATGTAGAACTACATACACCTCTTCCAATAGAGGAAGTTGGTTCCATCAAAGACTGAAGGATGCATGGAGAAGCCTCGCTCTAGGTTGAGAGAACCAAGTAGGTTGTCACCCATCTTCTCATCACGTAGGAGATTGTTGGAGAAGATCCTTAGCTCTGATACCACTTGTTGGATCTAAGGGCTATAGAGGGGGGTGAATACAACTATAAAATTTCTCACAAAATAGATTAGACCTTCAAATTATATCAAGTTTAAAGCAATATCTTAAGTGTAATTTGAAGTCCTATCTAACAAGCATAGAAAGGATGAGAGAGATTGATAGAAAGCACTTGAAAAATGGATGTAGAGTGGTTCCACACTTCAAACTAGAAGTGAGTTAGTCCACTACCTAGAGAGGTCAACCTCTAGGAATTTGCAAGTGTTTTTCTCTATATTATCACCAATATGAGTTATAACACAAGACCAACAAAGGACTTACCCATCCAAGAACAAGGAGTATCCACCTTACTAAGGACTTACCCACATTCCTAGAGTCCTCAGCCTTCAACAAGGTCTTACCCACTCAAGCACAAGTCTTCCACCTTTAAGGACTTTGCCACTCCTCTTGGATCTTCAGCCTTTGCCTTCTTCTTCACCTAGAGAAGATCACCATCTCTTCATCAACCTTGAAGAGGACCAACTATAGATCCATCTTCACTCAAGGAAGCTTGCTTCACCTTTTCTTCATGTAAGAAAGGGATAGGGAAGTAGGAGAAGATTAGAGATTTACATGAACAAGGGTGAATCTCTTTTACAAAAGGCTTAACTCACTCATAATCATGAAATGAAGTATAAACTAGAGAGAGAAAGGGGCTCAAGGAGTTGCATCACACTCAACTATATCAAGGACTTAGAATAGCATGAATGAGAAAACTTGGAATGAATTCCAAGGGGTCCTATTTATAGATGGGGGTGCTCCCTTGAGTTGGGGAACACTTAGGGTCAAAATATAGTTGTTTTCCACAAGTAAACAGATATATTTTCACCCAAAACAAGTCACCAACAATTATAATCACTTTTTCTATGTTTTTTGTACAGTACATTCGACCGAGTTTCAATTAAGGTAACTCGACCGATCAACTAAAAGATAGAGCCAATTTTCAAACTATCGGTCGAGTTTGTTCTGGGGAACTCGACCGATGAGCTAAAATTGAGTTTGATCAGCGAGTCAGTTGGTCGAGTTGTGTGAGTGCACAACTGGATCGATGGGTCATCTTTAGAAAATCCATCATATGATCGGTCAAGTTTCCAACTAGACCGATGAAAAGCCTATGATCAATTTTCTAAGTTGACTTTAGGGTGATTAAATCTTGGTATTAAGTGTCCCACATATTTTTCTCATCTTATTTACAAGTCATATCATCAATACAAGTGATTACAAAATTCTTCTAAGGTCGTTTGAAGTGATTTCCCAAAAAACACACTTGCATTGCATTTGACTTGAACTTGAACAAGCTAGGGCTTGTATAATTTGATCCTTTTCATGTACCTAAACCCTGAAATCAATCTTGAACAAACATATTAGATACATAGGAATGTAATGGTTAAGTCATTATCAAAATATCAACAATGTAGAACTGTCAAGTCAACATATTTGACCCACATCAACGAGGGTTTTAAGCATCTTAGGTGTACCACCACTCCACATGACAAGGTTTGTAAATCTTAGGCCATGTCATATCTTTCCATGCAAGACTCTCATACTCATTTCACCAAAGCATTAAGATTCCAACATTATCATATACTTTTTGTGAGGGAGTTAGATGTGATTAACCCACTTTATCCATATTGACAAATAACACGTCATCATCATTTTGTGTTGTGCTAATTTATTAAACTATATTCAACATTATCACCATATTCAATGTTTATCATTAATTATATCCCATTTCACTTTCTTATATTAGGTTGTAAACTTTATTAGACCTTTGTCAATGAGATTATCTAGCTATTCACATTATTATAATTCATGCATATGACTAGACAACTATAAAGATCTTTACCAAAACCATCAATAGGTTTTTTAATGTTGTCATGTCCTCATACATTACATCTCGAGATTAGTACAAAAAAACATATACTATATCATAGTTGTGCTATGAAAACTCATACAAAGTGTCTTGTCAAACATATATTAAAAGTTTATCCAATGCAATTGAGATTCGTCTGACCATTTTCCTAAGTGTAGTGCTATGTTTAGTCTTTATGATTTTATCCAATGGGTATTATATGCATGGGTTCTCAGTTTTGCCTCATTAGCACGAATCATTAACTCCTCAAGATCTATCCACTGAAGAACAAATTAAACAAAAACATAACATGACATTATCTTCATAGGTTCTCTATCCATGAGATATGCTTACCCAACTCTCTTGTTATAAACAACCACTAGAGTCCTATTGGGAACCACCAACCTGAGAATGAGGCTTCACAACAAACTAGCATCATTTACCTCCTCTAGGGTCTTGGTAATATCTCTCCCTCACCCTGATGGCATGTAATCATATTCATATTAACATGTAAAAGCAGCTTGTCTCAAACTCTAAGGTTAAGTTCCCCAAAGGAGATCTAGGGTTCACAAGACTATAAGAATCATGCATAAAGCAACTCAACTCGTTCACATGGGAGTAGTCTAGTTTAGGACACATCATATCACATATTTATCTTATCTTGGAGGTTAGGTCCTCTGACCTTCTCCCTCTGGGTATCACTCTCTCTGGAGTTAACCATGTACCTGTCCAAACATTAGAGATCCTCCTTTGTGAAAGAGATTGAGGCTCTTGTTGAGTCACATCTTATCTTGAATTAGATTATCTTATCTTACAAAAGCGCACATACTTGCATCATCAAAACTTATGTTAAATCCTCAAAAATTGAATTCAAATTCTCAAATCCAACTTCGATCATGATAAACCATCTTGTCTTATTATATAAAACTAAGGTCATATCACTAAACTTATTTCATCTGTTCCATCCACCACATATTCTAACACGGGTCTAGACATCTAGTCTAATATTATTCTCTCTTCTAGTGGAATGTCAGTCATTTCTGATTAGGTTACCAGACTACCTCCTACACTTACATGTGAGGGGAAAAACTTTTGTATTTACTTACATACATAATAACACTTTATATAGTTGTGAGGGGAAAAAGCATCAAAGAAAATAGTAGAGACTTGAGTTGATTGGAAACAAAACTAAAATAGAAAATCGAGTGTCCTACACATAGAAGAGATTTTAGTATCATGCCACCTAGTGAAAAGGGTGAGAACAAGGTGTAGACTAGTGTAGATACCAAAATTATGTAACGTACCATACAACCACCTTATAAGGGATATTTGACACTTCAAAACTTTCTATAAAACAAGCACTGGTCTAAACCTAGTTCTCAAGCATATAGGTTCTATCCTAGAGATAGAGACTAGTTCAGATGTAGTCATTGTAAGATGAGTAATCTAACCCAAAATATGTTCACGTTCAAGGTTTTCTTTGGTTTGGAGTTTCATAATGAGAAAATGCCACAAATTGTTATTGTTCATGCTCTGATACCACCTGTGACATCCCAAGATCTTCAATACCTTGGCCACATGTTAGATGTCCAAATTGAAACCCTCACCTCATCAATAATCTCATGTAAACACCACACACTTGAATAAGGACAAGAAAATTAGAGGAAGTCAAAGGAAACCAATGTAGCTCATGAACATGAACAAGAACAAACCATACAAAAGAAGCTCACCATTTAATACATAATTACAAAATAAACTATTACAAATGGATTCTAAATGTTGATAGTAAACTTTTATGTATGTGCATACTACTAATATAAAAGGATATTTAGACAATAGGTTCTCCTATATATCTGCACGCTACACAACTGTGAACTATCTTGATTCTTTAAGATCACATGTCCATGTCACCTAGAGAAGAGATTACAAGTGACACATGTCAACACAATATAAAAAATATTGTGTTGAATACTCTAAAAGATTCATATACCTCCTAAAACTACAACTTTACAATAATATAAACATAAGATTGGGAAGTAATTGAAGTAACAAGGGAATTACTAAAAAAGATCTTAATTTACAAAAAGATAACACATGTTTTAAGTGCATTTTCTATTATATCATTCATGCATTTTCCACCTAAGGGAATAATGCTTCATCTTGTCTACCAAAGAGCCGGTGATGCAAGGATTTGTGATCTAGTTCCAAAGAGTTAGATCATTCTACAATGTGATATGTTACCAAAGAAAATGATCACCTACCACTAGTATGCTACCAAAAGAGAATTAGTACTTTCATATAATGAACCAGATTTATTATGCTTCATGTGTGCAAAACTATATATATATATATATATATATATATACATATATATATATATATATATATATATATATATATATATATATATATATATATATATATATATATATATATATATATATGAAATCATGCAAGGTACAAGAACAAACATTACATTAAATATCATAAGCCAAGTCCTTTGTACACATATAATACAACCATACTATGTCATAGGCCAAGTTAGAGGAAGTGTACCTTGAGCTGAGAAAACCTAACTGTCTCATTTTTTATGTCAACTATTTCCTTGGTCAAAACTAATTAAGACAATATCATACACGACTTGTATTACATTATGATCATTAACCCTAATTATGTCCATTTTAGGGTTTTACTTAGGTCATTAGGATATTCCCATTTTACTTGTATTATTATCTTGTAATTAACTTATAGATGTCATATTCTAGATTGTAGATCATTAAATGATAATCATGTTTCACATTTTTATGTGAAAATATTAACCTTAGGTTACATTCATTAGTCATATTTGGGTTACAAATCATGTATTACAAGTCATCTCCTTATAATCATTAATTATGTGTATAAAATTGATATATTGGTTTCACATCATATTCCATGTACTAATATTAACATATTCTAGAGTTTCCATGATTTATCAACCAAACACATATTTATTTCATTTTACTTAGGTTATTAACCCCAACTAGATACATTAAGTAAATTATAAGATTTTAAGTAAAAATATTATTATCTATGACATCATATGGATTATATATCATATTAAGGAGTTACTGGTACATTCTTACAATTTTTTCTTTTGATTTTTCTATTAATCACACATAATATGAGTATTATACGTCTTACTTAAGATTTATAATATTTAAGCATCTAAAGACTGATATTATGGTTTCATGTTATTGTAATCCTTTCTCTAAGAATTTGGGTACTTGTTTGTATTTCTTGAATTAACAAACTAATTCATATGAATTATATAAAAACTAATTTCTAAGGTATTTACCTTTTCGGTCTAATAAAGAGTGTCCATGTGTCCACTTTGGGTGATGCTCTATCCCTGAGCTGGTTTGTTTGGGAGACTGAACCCGATTCACTCCCTCTTTTTTCTCCATTTCTCCCTTGTCTACTTGATGGTAGAGTTTGCACCTGTCATGCATAGTGACTCGAATCTGTGTTCAATGGAAAAACGCCATCGCGAGGCTCTCCTCCAATGTGCAATAGGCCTTGCCACAAGTCTCTTTTCTAAACTTAGTTGCTTCCTCAAGCATTAGCATAGACGTGCTATGCTCCTCGGCTCCACATGTATTTTTCTTCACCTTCAGAGCTTCAAATCCATGTCTTCACCGGCCATAGCAGCCACGATGGGAAAAAGTGGAAAACACTATTGGCTCCTCCTAGGAGAAGTTGTGTGGATCGGATCCGAGATCTCCCTACATTCTCCTCTATTTTCCTCATGTAAGGGGTCAAAACAGGTCTCCTTGGTAAGGCAAAGATAACCACCCAGCCAATTTCCTATTTTTGGCCCACACCCAAAACAAGGTGGTGACAAGAGTCACTGCTTCCAATTTCCCCCCCATGATCACCAGTTTGATGGGAGGCATAGGATGAAGATCTAGCCATCCAATCCTATATGTAAGGCTAAGATCTCATCATTCAAACTGGGATACATGCCTTTTCCATGCAAGGATGTAGACCTCTAGATCTAAGATTCAAGGTTAGGAGTTAGCCATGATGCCCTAGCTAAAGAGTAAAGTGGTGCTTGACACAAACAAAAATCTAAAACTTAAGCTAACGCCTAAATACTTTGGCCCATAATTTATATAAATATATATATATATGTATGTATATATATGTATATATATGTATATATATATATGTATATATATGTATGTATATATGTGTGTGTGTGTTATTTCATTACTTTCAAACCTAAATAAATTCCTTTGGGAATATCCAATCATCTTGAAAATTTAAGAATAGCTATATCACAACTCAACTAAACTCTAGCCAAGTTTGGTGACGAGAGTCAACAATTTGATCAGACAAATAATTATCTTAGAAATGCATAAACTTAGGGATCTTAACTATGATATAAACATCAACAACACTCAATCTTTACTAAAATAATTAGAATTTGAAAAAAGACTCAGACACATGAATCTAAATATGTCATTAAGTATTCAGTGATTCCAAAAGTTCAGTCAATCACATCCTACACATGTTAAAAGAATTTCTTCTTTCAAATTAAGTAAAAAACTAGTCTATCACACCCACCTCCTCCAAAGTTGATGTACCACAGTCCCAACCCTATGAACTATAGAAAAGTAATGTGACACAATGCAGAGACTAGTAGGAGTCAGCTCCTACTACGACAATTATACATACTTATAAGAATACACAAAGTCCAATTAGAAATTGAAATGAAAAAGATAAAATAATATGCAACCATTTCCATAAAACTTTAATACACAGTATGACAAAGGCCAACCAAAAGTAAACATTATATAAATTCCTCTTCATAACCTTCCAAACGTAGTAAGATAAGGGCCAATCTATAATTAAAAAATGCAAAGTAAATTTCACATTCGAACCCTTCTGACAACATTTCGTATAGCCATAATAGTTTATATGTACTAATGTAAAAGAAGAAAAGAAAACTTTTTATCCACCCTTTATAGTCTCACATGGCTCCCTAATTTGAGTAAAATACAAATACTTAACCAAAACATATGAAAAGTTGTATGCAATACCTCTCACACTATTTTCTATGTAGTGTACATCGCAATTCAAAGATTACTTTGTAATTTCAAAAAATGATGGGAAAATACGTATGAAAATCTCAACAGCTGTTTGTGTGGTTTGGATATCACGGTTAATCTCAGCTGCAAAAAAGTCAATTTTTAAAAACAAAATAAATATATTTATGGTAAAGATTAAAACAGATATGTCCAGGATACCAATTTGGGACAGAAGATATGCATCCTTTAACCCCGAATTTAAGAGAGATTTTTCCCTGTTCTAAACGAGATGCTCGCAGGGATAGTAAATCAAGAAATGACTTTATCGTTTGAACTCATATCTATTTATTTGGTATCATCTAAATTTGTCAATCAAGTTCTCCCCTAAATCCTCCAGCCCTTGATTCCTCACAAGTAATGATCATCATATATTTGATACATTTGGAGTATAACCGATCAATATTTGTGTTATATTAAAAGTAAATATTCGAGTTTCATCTGATCAGGAAGGTTGAGATCGACTGGACAGTCGGAAGTTTTTGGTGACGAAAACAAGCAAAACTGCGAAAGCTGGTGCTGATTACGAAGGGACAAAAGGCTAAGCACCGGTTTAGAAGCCTGAAAGCAAGGCCTCTCCGTCCGGCCTTGGTGTGCTGACAGACGAGTCGTCGGAAGTAGACAACCTTGATGTGACGCTGACGAAGTCGTCCTCCCGGCATGGCACTCGGAGCCCACCGTCACGTTGCTCGAACCCAAACTCCTCCTCTGCTCGGCGCAGGAGATTCTGGAAGGACGAGTGCCTGAGGTACGCGACGGGCACCACGAACCGCGTCTCGCTCTCCCCGACGTAGACAGGAAAGTGGCCCTTGGGCACCTCACTAGAGGGGGACGATGGAGCGACCGTTCGGCCGTTCCATGACAGCGGGCGGCGGAGGAGCAGGTGTTTGGCTTGGCTGATCACCTGGGAGCGGATGCCCATATATGTGGCAGAGGAGGAATATATCTCTCGGGGTATATATGCTGCGATCGTGTGTGGTGGATAAATGTGTCGGTGGAAAATGTGTATCCTTGTGGGCTTGGTTACCTGAGCATGGCAACTCGGAACGTGGTGCTAAGCTGAGCTCACCAGCTTACCTATGACTATGGAACAATGCTTAAGGAGAAGAATAAGAGCTGCTTCCTTTCTTTCTTGCTAATTATCTCAGCGAACTACACCGGGAATCAGGAGTACTCATATTTATAAGAGGGTGAAGAAGGAAGTGGAATATACTCCTAGATTCGCAGCACATGATATTGGACTGCAATCAATCTCCCCCCTTGTACCCCCCAGTGACTGTGAGAGTGACGAAGGAAGCAAAACATTCAAGCATGCCATGGCCATGGCCATAAGATTAAATTCTCTTTCAACATAGGTAGGGTAGCTCCTGGGTTGAAAAAAGTGCACGTAGGTTTTCGTAGGCGCAAATTGATGGTTGTCCTGTCTCACAGTCTCAGTAGCCACGTCACAGTGTACGTACGGATCCTTTTAGGGAACGACGGGCTAGTTAAAGCCGCTGGCTGATAGCTCTACCTACGGCGCTCATGATGTTTATCCCAACATTGCAATCTGCGGCGGCCCGGCACGCAGTTTATTCTTGTTTTCTGTGAACAAAATTACGTTGTCAATACGGCAGCCCTTTTCCGCGCTAATTGTTTTTGGTTCTAGTTAAAAAATTTTGTTTGAGAAACATGGGCCCATCACTATCTTTTACATACAAACCCTGATGATTAATTAAGATTTTTTTATGATTTCCATTTTGGTTGGATTATGTGGAGGAATTGTTGTTATTGGACACTTAAACTACTTTTTATTGATCAATCTAGGATATTACTTATATTGAGATTATGTTTAGAAATTCAATATGGTCCTATAGTCTATAACCTAAACGCAAAATATTATCTCGGTACATCAGTTTTCTAAAAATCGCAACATGAGCACCGGATACGTGTACAGAATGCCCTCTACTTTAACACCAATGCATCCCACTCGGTATCTCGTAGACAAGCCCCACCCTAAAACTCAATTAAAGACAATATGTAATGATCAAATTAAAACAATGACAACATAAATCATTAGTGATTTTTTTCTCTCTCAAAACATCAATACCAATAATCCAAAAGTTGATTCAGTTACAATGAGCATGAAACATCATTAGATATCATCCTTCGATACTCACTAGGATCCATATTCAGAGTTGAGAGACACTGAATTGATAACATCTAATTTTGTGGACAATTCATATCTAATTATACCCTTAATTTTTCCTCTTATGCAGAGTTACCCTTATTTCCTCATATTTTGCTCATGGTTACCAATTATACCTTGGTTGGAAGATAATCACTCATTTTTATGCAGATAGCACACCAAGCTATGGTTTATACCATGGGGCATAACGCCCATCGATTTCCACGACCAAAGGAGACCTTCAACCACCTCAAAACCTAGGAAACGCTAGCACTGCCCCTCCATCAGTTTCCAAACTAATGGTCTCCAATTGAATTCTGATCCACAATAGGGCGGCCAGTCAAGCCCACCACACTACAATAATCATTCACATTAGTGGCCTTTTAGAAATGCCACTGAAAAAAAATAAATGTCACTAAACATGTTTAGTGGCATTTTTTGACATTTAAAAAAATGCCTCTAGTACCAATGCCACTAGAAAGATAGTGGTGTTGCCACTAAATGTTTGGCTTTAGTAGCTTCCAATAAATGCCAAATAAATATCATTTGACATTTATAAAATATGCCACTATCCATCAATTGGCTTTTATACAAATGCCACTATTTTGTATTGTGTTGTTGTATGAAAATATTCTTATTGAGTTCAATGGTGTATAAAAACAACCACTAATGACATGCTAGTTCTGTATTACTATATTTTCATAGCTTTTAGTCATTCAGTTTTCAATTCATTATCAGGATTTTTAAATGAATGTCAATTTCGACGAACTCACTTTTCTGAAAGTATGAATATTTTTTTATTTATAATCAAATGAGAATTATATGAAGCGGAAATTTTACCTTGCCCCTTTATATTGAATAACACAAATGATATACTTTCATACAATATTTCTCTATTCTATACAATAACTTCTACATTATTGGATTTGTCTCTTCCATGATATGGCTATCTACTTTTCAGCATGCCGACTTCAGAGCTCCTTCAAGAAATAACTTTATGTTTTGGTGGAATCCCTGAACCACTTCCCAGAATCACTAGATAACAGTTGATGCATTGTTGTAGCCAGAGTATTCTGTATTTGCCCTCAAATATTCCACTACAATAACCCATAAGACAAATAAGAAATTAGTATAACCACACAACTGCAGAGTGCAGATATCAAAAAACAAATACTTACAATCAATATCTATAAGTCCACTAATAAGCAATTGCAGTTCGTTGTCATTAAATATACAAATCAAATCATTGGGTACCAGGTCATTTAAGCCCTCCATAAATGCATTGATTTGTCATCGAATAGCAGTTGTAAGACGGTGTTCGGCCACTAGATCACCATATTCAGGCTTGTTTGCATCAGTTACTCTAAAATAGCGACCATCGGGAATCAATTCATAGTCAGTCACCTAAGATAATCAAAAAGTAAGTAAAATATGGAGAACTCAAATATAGAATTTAAGTAAATAATACAATCAAGCATTGACAAGAAAACATGATTCTAAATAATGAATGTAAACACCCTATACCATAGGAGTTACCTTCAATACAGCTAGCTCCAACATCATCTAAATCCCTTTGAGCATCAAACTTCAAGTCTAAACCAACAGAGATCCACCTAAAGAATCATCCAAGTGTTGTATAACTACATATTTAAGTGTGCATGTGCATGCACGCATGTCCTTGTGCATGAAAACCTATCAAAAGTATCACATGCCAGGTGACATTACAATCTACTTGAAGACTAGAATCAAGAGAAGATTTGCTCATAAAGTTAGAAACCCTTTTCCACCTAGCTGGGGTTTTGAGTATACCATTCAACAAGTTGAGGGAAGAAGGATTGTATTGAGTTGGAACAAAGATGTGTGGGATTCCCAATGCATCTATGATTTAGACCAAGTGATGGTTTTCAATTGTATAAAGATGGGTGGATTCCATTGTGCTATTACAACTATGTATGACCTTGATAGCGAGATATAAAGAAACACCATTTGGGGAACAATCACAAGCATGACTCAACACAATGTTCCCCAAATCGTCCTGGGAAAATTAATACCTTACACAATCATGAGTAGGTTAAACACAGTGGTACATGTTTCAAATTTGGTTGAGTTAAGCATGATAGGAGGCATCTCGACTTGGAACAGCAATAGAACCCCTAGGTTTAGAACCACCAGTAATCTGGACTGTTACCTTATGAACGCGTGCTGGTTGAATGCCTTCAGTGAAGCCAATGTTGGATTAGGAGGCCATATGAATAATGATTATGGTTGGAAGAATGTCAATCTGTCAGCTAGTACTCAAGCTAACAAACCTTTCTGATTCCTTAATTTTTTGTTAAATTGGCCTAGCTATGAGAAGACTATAAAGGAAGCTTGGGAAGTGATGGTGTATGGGAACCCAATCTTATTTGTTGCTAAAAAGACTAGAGCGGACTAAGATTTCCTTAAAGGCTTGGTCCAGGGATCTCTATGACTTCCCTACTCAACTAAAGAATGTGATTACTAATTTTAGTGAAGTAGCCACTGCTGTGAGATGTGATATGCTCAATGAAGACCTTATGGCTAAAGAAAAAAAACATTTGATAGGAGGGTGATTTAGTTCGAGAATTATGAAGAGGTTATCTACTAGAAAATCAGTTGGTTGAGATGTATAAGGGATGGAGATTGTAACATAAAAATACATCATGAGGTCACAAGGAAGAACCATATAAGGGATTTTATTTACATCCTCATCAAGGAAGATGACAACTCTACTAGGGAGCCGAATGAAGTGGCACATGAGGCCATGGATTTCTTTAGAAGCCTATTCAATATGACCATATTCTTGTGATTGGTAAGTTACCCCAATAGAGAGTCAAAACTGAGATGAATCACTTTTTGTGTGGTTTGGTCACTGATGAAGAAATCAAGGAGATATATCAGTAGGACTGTAGGGAAACTATGGCAGGACTGTAGGGAAAAATAAAATATAAATGAATATAAACTTTGCAAGGTCAAAGATCATGCGTGAACAAGTAATAAGAATCACAATGCTGATATTTAGAGAAAAATTGTAGGCCAGCGTATATCTTCAGAGATATATTAGTAATTGAATTTCATAGTATAATGGTAGGAGTCCTACCACATTAATTCCTGATCGATCATAAAGTAGGATGTTCCTCTTTAGGTGATTCATGTGTCACTTGCATACTACCGACCAATTGATTGATGCTTGAATCTCTATTGGCGACTCAAAGGCAGAAGGCCTATACAGATTTAACGAAAAAATCTTCCATGCTAACAAGTTGATAGTAAAGTAGGATGTACCTCTTTAGTGTTGTCCACATGTTTCTTATGGAGGGTGCCATGGTGAAGAAGGTATACCATGCATTTTAGACCAGGAATCATCTGTCGCAAAGTTAAAAGACCAAGACTATACCTAGCACCAAATAAGAAGTGCATCACATACCAATTTAAGAAACAATTGCCCATTTTCACAAAAAAAATATACAATGTTGGTAAATAACAAATATAAGTCTCAAGCATAAAAAAAACTCACCAGAGAATATGACATTTTAGAAGTACCACACATCGTGAAACTACTATAGGACTGTAGGGAAAAATAAAATAGAAATTAATATAAACTTTGCAGGTCAATGATCATGCGTGAACATGTAATAAGAATCACAATGTTGTTATTTAGAGAAAAATTGTAGGTCAACTTATATCTTCAAAGATATATCAGTAACTGAGCACCATCAGATTCTTCTACCAGTGGATGATATTGATGAAGCAATGCATCCAATCTACCTCCTTCTCTATTCTAATTAGTGGAGTTCCCAAAGGCCTATTTGGTGCTTCTAATAGGCTAAGGAAGGTAGATCCTCCATCCACATCCAATTTACCATTGTAATGGAGGCTATTACCTTTCAAATTAAGAAACTAGAGGAGTGGGGTGAGATGTAAGTCATTTCTCAGTCATTTGCATATGTGTTACCTCTAAACCAACCATATTTTTAGGGTTTAGGGTTTAGGTGGCAGGGTACCAATTTGTATGATTCTTTTATCACTTACTGTCAGTGTCCTCAATGCCCAGTTGAAGAGAAACTCCAAAATCTGAAGAGAAACTCTAGAAACGTTCTCTTTCTTTGGAGGGTCTGAGTGTTAATTTATCATTCTGATAAAGAAATCCAGACATGTTGAATGCAATTTGAGTTACAACTGGTATTCAATTATGAATAGAAAAAAAAGTTAAAAGTAGATGCTCTAGCAGAGACAAAAGTGTGGCAGGATGAGTGTGAATCTATTAGGAAAGCTACAGAGGCTTCTACTATCTTAAAGATCGATAATGATATGTTTATTGAGAATTTAAAAGAATTGCACAAGAGATATGATAATATGACATGAAGATTAATAATATGTAATAGGAATTGCACAACCACGAGCATAACCATAACATACCTGGAAGAGTTGAGACCTAACCAACTTGTATCATCAGCCAACAAAATTCTCCTTGTTCACCTTCACAGTAGAATGCATGGCAGGAGCAGAGTTGGACCACCACACACAAAACTTGACGACATGGCATTGATATAATTAATATAAGATTATGGATGTGCATTGCATGTTATCATTCTTTCCCACCTAGTCTGTAACATCTTCTATGATTTCAAACTAGTGTAGTCATTGAAGAAATTTAAAACTAGATCATGATCCTAGTAGGTAACATACTATCTGTATAATCACTAACTTCAATTTCCCTGGGATCCTTGTGAAGGTGCCTACTGGGGGAGGAGAGAAGCTGTAAGATGATCCATTTGTGCCTCCATGGATTTTTTGTGATCCTTTTGATTGGAATTTATGTCTTCCACATTAAGAATCGTCCTCTCAAGGGATGCCAATGTGTCATGCATCAAAGAAGATGATCTAGCATACTATTTATTCTGTTGGAACTATGGTCCTTCATGTAAATTTTGAAATTGTTTACCTTGGTTGGATTTCTGCCCTAGTTGTAGTTGTTCTTGTACAATACCTAATTCTTGTTTCCTTGTCTAAAATTCTTCTATGTGTTCTCTTGAAAACCTAGAGGACCTCAAGGATTTGTGTTCTGAACTTCTTAGTATCTCAATACCATGCTTCTGAGCTTCAATCAGGTTCCTAGCCTTAGTGCCTATAAGTTTTTCCATAAACTCAAAAGAAAACTTCTATGAGTCTTCAACATCATCACAAGAGATCAATGCATCCCCCAGCTATTCATTGATAACTTCAGGTTGAGATATTAATCTTTACATGTTGTTGATAGTTAAGACCAGCACAAGAGCTTCCATATTAATTATGATGGTGCTCAATAAATACAAGGTCCCAAACCTCATACCAGCATGCATCATTCCAAACTTCCTACCAATTAGAACCTTCAAAACATTTTAGAACCTTCAAAACATTTTTTCAACTTTGTATGCTCTCAGCCAAAGGATGTAGCTACCATCTAAGTAATAATTCACATCACAACTAAAAACACCATCCCTAGCATCACCCATCTTCTTTTACTCTGCCTGATCATCATAGCATCAAGCTAATACTCATAAACTCATACAAACATAACTGATAACACCTCAAACGAATCACAACCAAAACCACAATTGCATCTGTAACTCAATCACATGTGAAACAAAATATAACATTCAAACCTTTTTTATCAACCCATTAGAACATTTGTAACATCATATGCTATTAATGAAAGACAAAAAAAACATACCTCAAAATAGGGTCTAAAACTCATGACCCAAGGTATATGAACCCATTTCACAAGAAATATCATACATGACAAAATTACCAAGAAGATCTTTTTTAGCAGGTTCAATCACCTGAACATATAAAAAATAAAGTTCCTCATTATGTGCACAAAGCAACCAAGAAATATCACCTTCTTTACATATACCAGTAATGCAAATCATACAGCTAAGTTTTTTGCTTGTCTTCTTTCTATTTGGATCCCTTGGTTGGTTAAATGATGGTTGGAATGAGTATAGGTGATATCACAAAATACAGTGAAATAAAAGGAAGGAATCATATATATGCACATTAAGGAAATAGGGAGCAACATTACCTTAATTAACTTCAAGTCAATAGAGCTCCAAAAGAATAAGGCCTCAACACTCAGTAGAAGATCAACATAAGAACATAGGAAGTGTTGAGATCCTATGGGGACCGGATAACATAGTCATTTATTAACAACTTAACAATGTTATAATTAGTTCCACTCATCAAAAACATTTCCCATTGAGTCGCAAGAGATTCAAATGTATTACCAACTAAGAATATCCATAGAGAACTATCCAAACCTATATTATCTTCTCGTAGAAAGAACAAATAAGCATATTCTAATTGCATTAGCCTCATCGAGCAAGTCAAGTGAGATTGAGCATGATGGTGACCAAGAAGGCATGTAGTTCCTTCATAGATGCCCATCAATCTAAACATCACTAACTCATGGGTATTTGTACCCCATAGATTAGACTAAATAAGGATTCCTCATCCATTGGTCCATCACAGACTTCTACAATGGTCTTTCACTTCCAAGTCCTATCTACACATTACAGAACAAACATAAGTATAGTGAAAATGTGAATAGAGCATTTAGATGTTGATCATTCAATATTTTCACATTTATTTTGATGTATAGTAGAAAATGAAATATGTCTATCTTCATTTTCTTTTTCCCTAAGGTCATATGTACTTTCACTTGGTGATGCAGTTATGTGGTTAGGGATTTACAGAACCAAAATGTGATGTTATGGTCAACTCTACTAGTGTTCCCTAGTTTAACCTAAAGTGTAGGTGGCTAAGATAGAAATGAAATATTCTTGGATATATTTAGTGTTTATGATGGCAAGAATATCTCATGTAATATGCATGTGTGACTATTTAAGATCATGAAAACTAACTTTCTGTGCATGTTATAATCCCTGTACCATTTTTTCCACATGTTAGCATTTTACTAAGCATGCAAAGATTTCTAATAGGTAATTATAAAACTTATTGCTACGAGTATTCTAACCCTAAGAGATAACATGTTTAATCACTTCACTGCAAATTGCAGTGCCACTATGAGTAAAGGCATTTGTAATTGGTCTAGTAAAAACGAATGCTACTAGTGAACAAAGAACTATCACAAAAAAAATACATGTTTAGGCTACTGCTGGTAATTCTCATATCCATTGTATGGCCTTGACCAGAAATGTTGTCAGGGTACTAGTTGGGAATAACCATAACATTCATAACCATGCCCACCATATCCTTGATATGACTCATCATTGACATCTAGGTATGACTCCCAACATTATAGATTAGCTACATTGATCCAATTTTTCAATTCAGCTATGTTTTGAGGATGTAATAACTCAGAAATAAAGAAAATATCTAGTGTCACTCAAACACACACAAAAAAATATATAGCTATATATTATGTTCATATATAGTACATTAGTACGATTCTTGCAAGCCATAATGCTTAACATTATTGAAACATACCTAAACAAATGAGAAAATGATGAACACCTCAATTCAACAAACATGAAAATTGTGTTTGTATTAGACCATCCATGGATGACACACATGTTCAATCAAACCATAGGCACATGTTCAATCCAAATTTGGTAAAGCAATTGAATCTAGCTAACAATAATTAGTTAAATGCAACAATAAATACCATTAACAAGTAGTAGTGATATAATATTAGTATTCCTCTGATTTTCATATTGACTCACACGATTCTACTGTAGTACATCACCTTGCTTTGCAAGTCTTTGGGAGCATTGACACCTCTTATGGAATTTGTCAAATCCATCACGAACTCATTGGACTTGACTGGATCATCCCATAGGTCACATAGATTGAGCAACTTCTCTTTTAACTCCAGGGCAATCTTTGCCAACACCTATGTATGGAAAATGATGTCACCCTCAAATTCCTTCTTCTTAAAGGGAATTAAATTTTTTTTGGCATCATGGTCTTCTTTCTTTGAAGTCTACATAGCTAGAAAAATCAGCTTCCTATGCTCAGTGTTTTTTTGGAGTCAGGTCATGTTTGACCAATTATAAACACCGTAAACCAACAAAAGAGTAAAAACACTTTAGGGTCTTATTGGGTCAAGGTTTAAAGCAATGAATGTGAGCAAGGCATACTAGAGGAAATTCTCAAGGAAAAAAATCATCATCTTAGGAGTTGGGGGTTGCAGATTGCAGGGGTTTAGATAGTTTGAAAGTTGTAAGAGAATTAAATCTTACAAATAATTATTCCTCCCCATAAATTGGAGTTGACTACAAGTTTTACCTTCATATTGGAGAATTTTCAAGAAAGTAGCATCATGGACTTCTTTCTTTCAAGTTTAAGCAACATAAATTGGCAGAACAATGTCTTTTGTAAACATCTTAGGATAAATGCTATATCTTACATTTGATTAAAATGATTCATTTATACAAGATACATGGAACAAGAAAGAAATCAGTTTGTCAATCATACTTTTCTTGTGATCCAAGAAGAAGATTTTCAGCATTTCCTAGTTCATCTTCACCATTCATCGAATTCCTTCTATTAGGTTGAAGCCTATAGTTAGCTGGAATTAACCTCACCAAAGCCTAGAATAAGTCTGAATCTATTCAACCACTGGAATTCTGAATTGATAATTACTAAAAACTCTACTTACATAAAGATAAATAGTTCTTACCTACAGGGCCCAAGACTCAATAGTTTAGACCAGCAATAGTATCAAAAGAGGTTCACACTGTATCAGTAACATGGCTACTCCTTGTACTCCGAAAAGAGAACTACACTCTCATGGAATAGTAAATAATATAAATCAATAAGAAGCAAGGATAATTCTTGATCAGTATGTAAATGGGAATAAAAATAGCTGGGAAATGGAAAAATTACAGTCAATAAGGCTGCATAATACACATTATGGATTCAATTGAGGCTATTCTGGCCACTTGAAAACCTAACCCCACCAACACCAATTTTCATGGTCTTGACATACTTTGTCATGTCTTGCTGCAAGTATGGAGTTCATGCTAATAAATATGGGTCCAAACACCCAATTTCTTGAAATAAAAAATAATAGAATAACAATGAAAAGTAGCTACTTAGCTAGATTCTACTTTTTTCTTTTCTTTCTGACACCAACTCCACCAAATAGCCCAATCTTTCCACCTCTTTGATAGGGTGCAAGTAGATCCACAACCTATTGCCAATATATGAGAGATGGAAAGTGTTGTACATCCAAACTTCCATGCTACCATATAAACGATGACCTATATCTATAAAGAACCTTAAATCAAGAAGCATAATGTGTATAGAGCACATCCTTATAAAGAAACCATGAGGTCACTAAATTCACATACAGTCCATTCATTCATTACTCATATCTAAATGTAAAGCAACTGAAGGTTCTAATAGAGAAGCATAGAATTCCCTACAAGTTTCAAACTGATGCATCTAATAGAGAAATAACACACTTTCACTAAACATTGCTCATATGTAAATCTCACAAACAAGAAGCTCAAACATTTCTCATATCTAAAAACCATAAAACATTCATATTGCATGTATTGTCCATAATACTAAGATTCTCCATAACAAAAATAAAAGCAGGTCAAAACAAAATAGGATTTTCATTTGTCAACATTGTCTACGACAATGTACATGAAACAACATTATTTGGATCATAATGTATTAATAAAAAATTGGATTGAAGAAAAACAACTATGTCATCTCTTTAGACAGTATCCACGAATGCAATTATCTTTATACTTCATGTCCTGTAGCAAATGGAAATGACTTCAGATACTACTTTTGGTTTCAATTATGTAATATTATAAGACTTTATGCTCACCAAGGCAATATATGTGTTTTCGGTCATGCTATGGCGTTACCAACAACATCATCAATAGATTGGTATTGCTCATAAGGTATCACCAGAGGATTGTTGTCCAACAAAGAAACCTCTACAAAAACACCAACAAATGATGATCCTAATATTGCACCTCCTACACTTTTCATGGGGTCAACCTCAGATACTCGACCAAATGCAATTCTAGCATCTGGATCTATGAAACTCAGCATATACACATCCTAGAAACAAAATACAGTTTACATAACAAATTTATATAAATGTAAAATGAAGAGAAATTTACACAAATACAAACATACTCATCCCTTCTCAAATGATGAATGTCTTATTTGGAGTGGAGTTTGCCTTAAAAAGTTTGTCTGCACAATTATTTTATTTTTGACATTAGACCAAAAAAGTCAACATGGAAAATAACTGATATTACACATCTTGTATAAAATGTATACATACTTGGTCAGTGCTAACATGTTGTGCTTGACTATTTCCTACTCTAGTTAAGGCAAGTAACTCCTCTAACTTATGGTCGAATTCATTCTTTTATTCTTAAAGTTTTGCATCAAATTCCAACTATTTCTCTTCAAGCTTATCCTGAAAATGCTTCCTTTGCACTTCTTCTACTTCTCGAAATTTATGGTTCTTGCCCCAGATATCAGAAGGTGATGGTCCAAGCCCATAACCATGAACATATCTTGGTCGGTCTTCTCCCATAACATGCCTATAAATTTAATTTGAAGTAACATCAGGTTGTTTTCTTCGTATAACTTCTCCTGCCTCAGAATTTTTTTCCTATATACAACAAATCATAGGAGATGAATTTTATACCAAATATATACCTCTTTCCAATTAGTATATGTAACATAACACTATAGGATAGGATTTGTTGTACCAAAATTTTGGTAGATTCAACATCAACTATGCTCCCATCTTTTTTATGATGAGTTTTCTCAAAAAATATTATGGGATCCACTTCTCCACCTGTTTCCTTCTCCATATTTATCAGAAAAACAAGGTTATTATAAACATCAAATAAAAGGATGTCATCAATTTATCCAAATGGATCACAAAAATTACTAATCTTACATCATATTTTAGACATGCAAATGACTTGGTTCCTGTTGTGTGGCTAAGCTTTTGAAATTTTCTACTTGTCTTGTTAGTTATAGACTTCCTTGGTGAAAAATATTGCATTATTGTGCATATTAATTATCTGTGAGGTAAATTAAGTATCAATGAATAGAAAAAGAAATATTACCTTTTCTTTATTACTCCTCCAATAATCCACAAGAAATTTCCAATGAGACTTTTCCACGCGGGTAACAACTTGTTCAAGTTGTTGTTCATACAGACTATCTTCTAGGAAGTAAAGTCTCTGTCACTCCCACTTGTGGTCCCACCATTTCTTTCCTGGTCTCTTCATTGTCCACATCTTTAGATCTGAATCTATTGTGAATTTACTCTACCCCCATAAAGGATATCAATTAGAAGCTTCATTTAACCATTCAAAAATAAAATTTAATAATGTACCTTCAAAAAATTCCATATAGAATCTTTTTTGTTTGCTGAAAATTGTCTCCAGTTCTTGTAGTTTAGTGGGTAAAGATCAGGATCTCTTGCAATAGTTGTCAGAAAACTTGATAAGTGACATTGGTTTTCACCTACTGGTTGCCCAAATTGATTTTTCTGAGTGGGAATTGGATCGTCGGTCTTTCTTTTCCAGACTTTCAAACATTATGTTCATCCACATTCTCGATGTTTTTGACCTAAGAATTCAATCATAAAAAATAAAAAATATATGGAAAATTATATATCATTAATGCAACACTAGAAATGCAAAGATATGAATAAAATGATTACCTAGCCCATCTGAAGGTGTTGTTGTAACATTCAATAACTCAACATGGTGATCAGATATGTCATTTTGCTCCATGTTATCAAGAAATTCATTGCTATTTTGGTTATTGGTAACTCTATTTTCTACACTTCTTGACTGAATAGACATAGAAGCATTGACATTAGGCACACGTGATAGCTGTGAATTTCTTGATCTTGTAACTTTATCACCATTTTCATTGTTGTGCTGATTTTTGAACCTTGTTCCCATCTCCTTTTCATTTGTGTATGTTTGAGAGGATTTAGAACCACCAACCATATTAGAGTCTTGGGGAGATGTGGATGATTGGGTATTTTTGGCAGAGCTAGCAACAGTTTTATTGAATTTCTTTTCTCTACCATTTTGAATTTCAGCTGGAAGGGAAACTAATTTTTTTTTGGAGCAATTTGAGGATGACAGGTTCAAAGATTGCCAACAACCACGTCGAGTATTGCTAGGTAAATGAGTCGTCGTACAAGAGTCATTGTTGTTGTTTTATCATTTCTTGTGACTGTCTTGTCATGGCAACTATCACTGTAATGTTCTCTCATCCTGAGTATATCAAATCACATATATTAGGAGAGATTTAAAAAAATATTGAACAACATATTAAAACTTATGTAATCAATATTTAGAAACTAAGAAAAGTTATTTAATCAAATATATCTCATATAATAAAACGCACAGATACTAAAGACATAAACACTACATCATTATAAACAATAGTAGAGACAAGGATAAATTTGATTAAGAAGAATGTTAGACCAGCAAAATGCATACACCTAGCTAGAGCATAATGTGAGACCAAAAATTAAAGAGATACATCTAGCCAAAAATGGCTTGTACAAGTGAAATAATAATGACAAACTAAAAGAAACATCCACTACTATTTTGTAATCTCCGTAATCAAAATTGTTTTCATAACCACTTTCAGATACACTTTCATGATCCTGCTAAACTTGGGATTGGTCTTTTTCAATTGTTGAACTATCAATAGTAATTCCTTCCATATCCAATCCAACTATGTCACAATTAGTATCTTCATCCTCTGATGTCATTGATGGCCCATCTCTAGTTTCACCTTGCACATAAGATTTGACATTCTCAATACAAGATTGTTCATCCATGTTGAACATATCTCGCGGGGCAATCTTAACAACAAAATGCCAGCCTTTTGTAGTGATATCTTCTACATAAAATACTTGTCCAACTTGAGATGCCACTACAAATGGTTCTCCTATAGTTTGAAGTCATCTCAAATTAATAAGAGTCAACCCATGTTCATCATGGTTTATTCCCCTCTTTGAGTATATGTCCACCCAATCACACTTAAATAATGTCACCTTAAAGTTTTCATAATAATTGAGCACAATAACATCCTTCAAAAAACCATAGTAGGTAACATCCCTAGTAATTGGGTTGCGGCCAGTCATTTTAGAATAACAATCAGTCTTAGCTACCAGAAACACTCCAATATTCTATGTTGTTCGGTTCACATCTTTTGACTTGGTATGAAATCTTGACCATTGACAACATAACCATTATACTTAATGGTCACTTGATGTGGACCTTGAGAAAGAAACTTGATTTTGTCATCCACCATCTCTATTCTTATGAGTGTCTCAATTTAACAAAACAAAAGCTTGTTAGAGTTTATTCAGGAAGCATTACAAATTAAACTAGCCCGTATAAACTTACATCTTTAAACCATCCATCAAATGAGTTACTATGTATTCTTTGAACCCCCTTTAAGGACTTCTGAGGATGTGTTTTCCTAATGAAATCATAGTGATTTATGAATAAAAAATATTTGCAATTGGAATATTTTATACAATTTTAACAATAGAAGATAATTGTCACTGACTTGCTTAATGTAGGGTTCAAATACTTCACTATAGAATAGTACATGCTTGTGGGATTGTTGCATTTTATGTTCATCCAAGACACATGTTACCATTTTACCAAAACCACAACCTACTATCGAGAAAATAGACCAATCATCATTGTTAGGTGTTGGCTCATTTTCCAAATCTGCTTCATCAGTATCATTTCTATTTGGCCGATATAATTTTGTTTCAACTCCATCCAAGTATCTTGAACAAAAAGTTAGGCACTCTTCCTCTATATATCATCCTGCTATTGATCCTTCTAGATATCTTTTATTATGAACATATCTTTTTAGAGTCATCAGATACCTGATAACAAAGTTTAGGAAAATATTACCACAAATTACATTCCAATAGGTATAATCATCATGACACATGAAAAGTTACCTTTCAATTGGATACATCCAATGATACTAAATAGGGCTAGCTATCTTATCTTCATAAGTGAGATGTATTGATAGATGCACCATTATGTAAAAATACATGGAGGGAATATCTTCTCCATCTCACAAAGTGTCATAGTTATTGCTTATTCCAATGCAGAAAAATCATTTGGATCTATGACTTTAGTTTACGACCTTTGAAAATAGCGACAAAGATTAATAATGCATGACTTAGCATTCTTACTGGGCAAAGACACAGTGACAACTAATGGCAGAAGTTGTTGCATCAACACGTGATAATCGTGACTTTTCATTGGTAGCATCTTCTGATCCTTCAGTCGTGGACATCTAGAAATATTAGACACATACCCGTATGGAACTTGGACATATTGGAGGAGGTTGAAAAATAATATTTTTTCATCTTTTCTCATTGTATAGAAAGCTGGAGGTAGGATGATATATTTACCAACTTATTTTGGATGAAGCGGAAATCTAATTCATGCAAATCCTTACTTGCATTCAAGTTGTCCTTACTTTTGTCCTTCAAACCTAGCAATGTTCCAATAATACTCTCACATATATTCTTATCAATGTGCATGACATCGAGATTGTGCCTTACAATGTTAGACTTCTAGTATGGTAGCTCAAAAAATATGCTTTTCCTATCCCAATTGTGTGTTGAATCTTTAACTCTTGGCCTTTTCTTGCCAATTACAGTTCTTTCATCCTCCAATTCTGATAAGATTTGAGCTCCAAAAGGTGGTTTACATGCACTTATAAATTTTTGCTCACTATCAAATGCTTTTGCTTCTTTTAAAAATCTATGGTTGCTTGGAAAAAACCTATGATGTCTTTGTAGCAAACTTTACGGCTATGTGGCAACCAATGTGAGACAATATCTTTATTACAATAAGGACATGCTTTGTAGACTTTAGTACTACAACCAAAGAGATGGGCATATCCTAGAAAATCACTAATAGTCCATAGTAAAGAAGAACATGTCAGAAAGAATTCCTTGGTTCCAATGTCATATGTATGTACACCAGTATCCCATAGTTGTTTCAACTCATCAATCAATGGACGCAAGTACACATCTATGTTTTCTGGTGAAGTTGGTCCAGGAATGAGTAGGAACAACATAAAATATGGTTTCTTCATGAACAACTAAGGAGGTAAATTATATAGAATAATCACAATAGGCCATGTACTGTAAGAAGTGCTCATTGTTCCAAAATGATTAAATCCATCAGATGCAAGTCCCAATCGAATATTTCTAGAATCTACAACAATGTCTAGATGCATAACATTAAATGATTTCCATGCAAGTGAATCTACTGGGTGTCTTAACTTGTCATCTTTTTCATATTCTTCTTCATGCCACCTCATTAAGGACGAGGTTTTTGATGACATGAACAAACACATTAGGCGTGGTATAAGTGGAAAGTGTCTGAGCACCTTGGCATGTATTCTCTTGGTTTGTTTTGCATGCTCATCATCATCATCCTGGCTTGTTATTGTTTTCCATCTTGATGCTCCACATGTATCGTGTATGTCTTTATCACCATTATCCTTCCAATACAACATGCAACCATTTGGACAAACATGAATCTTCACATAATCTAAGCCCAACTCCATAATCGTCTTTTTAGCTCATAAAAGGAATTAGGTAATTGTTCTCCTTATGGTAGCATATTATTAAAGAACATAAGAAACATAGATGATTCTTTCTTATTCAAGTCATTAAGACAAACCAGGTGATAGAATTCTAGGATGCAAGCAAGTTTGATTAATTTCTTACACCCTGGATATAATTTTGTCTTAGAATCCTTTAACAAGATATAAAATTTGTCAGCATTGAAATGTAGATCACTAGCCGACTCTACTCCTTCCATATTTCTGTCGACACTAAAACTCAGAAAAGTATCATGCAACATATCTTGTAAATTTTTAGCATTTAGGCAATCACCCTGATCAGTAGGAGCATACATTTGAACATCGGCATCTTCACCATGAAAAGCCAAAGAAATATAGCTTAGTAAGAAGCCATGCCACAATAGATGGCTCAATGAAGTCTTTTTAGTGACCTAGTATACATTAGCACACTTTCTACAAGGGTATACAATCTTATCTTCAATCACTGAATGTTCAAAAGCAAAATCCAAAAATTTTAATACTCCGCATAAGTATTTACTACTCGTTCGGTCATCCTCTCCTATCCAAGACTTATCCATTCTATAAAAATATTAAAACATATAACATATATGAGTAATTATGTCATATCAAAAAAGACTATACAATATGAGAAAATACTAGTGTAATCATGCAAATGAAGTTCAGGTGAGCCTATCCGCCTAGGCGGGCACCCAGGCATTTTTGAAATACTTTTTGTAATAAGGATAAAAGAACATTTACAATGAAATTTATCATTGATTTGTAACATAATAGGATTTGCATATTTTTTGTTGTTGTTGGGTTTCAAAGGTGTCATTAGATATAGCCATTACATGTTAAGAAAGTGACAGTGTGGCATGTAACATCTATTATAACTAAACAATGAAAACCACCTGAAAGGCTTTGTTCTGAAGACTCGCAGTGTTACACCCCAATCTCACAATTTCCATTAGTCAAGATTATTAGGGCATAAATTGGGGATTTAACGTAATATAAAGACCGCCCTTAACTTTTTCTTATTTTTCAAACTCTTTGTTTTCTTGCATTAAATCACATAAACTAACTTTACAAGGGAATCTAAACATTGATTTCTCTAATCTGATTTCAACAGTAAAAATGCATGTATGAACATTCATTATGTTTCTCATACTTGTAAGCACATAAGACTTGATTATTCACATATATTGCTAAAAGATGAATGATGTAATACATCATCATTTACAACTCTCTCTTATTTCTTTATAAGGACCTAGAGTGACAAGGACCGACTGAACTTAACTATACTCAGACTTAACTCTTGTGGCAGATCTACTCTGATGCAATGATATCTTCAAGTCCATGTGATATCCCTAAAAAAATTTGTGAGTAGAGGGGTGATCCTAGTCACTCAGTGAATGAGTACTTCAAAGAAATAGTCTAAAGCACTGATATAATTATAGATATACTTTTGAGAAACTAATATCAATTATAACAACAGTAAGCTTTAAAGAGATTGATCATTGACAATCATAAATATGGCAGGATACTCTAGATATCAACAAGAGCAAATAAATATATGAGCATGCTTGATAAATTTCAAAGAGAACTAATAATTCAGAAACATACAAAGAATAGTTGCTGGGAAACTATACTTGAATCTTTCTTAGCCTTTCTTACTTATAAAAAACTCTTTAAAACTTATATTATCATATTTTAGCTTATGCCATGATCATATGCAGTGTACTCTACATATGAAGACTCGTAGTGAACTACAATCTCACCGTACAAGACTTAGCTTAAAACCCAAGAAGCTAAGCCTAGAACTGAATCCAGGTCTGCTTGACTCAAACCATCACGTCTGACTAAGGCGGCTAAATAGTTAGCCTTTAACTGGACCTCTCCTTCCAGGATGAGTACACAGGAAGAGGGTATGAGACGCTCTGTGGGCCTCATCTTGGTACGCTCTGTGGGTACCTCTGGGTTACCATCGGGATCTCTAGTTCATGTTGGGTAACCTATCTTCTCTTAGGATTCTTCCTCAAGGGCTTCGTCTCCCCACACGCTTTGTGGGTGTGATCCAATCCCCGTATACTGGTCACTTCCATGGTAGATCATTTCCTCCCTACAGTGTAGACATCCGTAGGGAATCTACGGTGTTCAGGGCACCTATGTCTATTATTTTATTATTCTTGGAAAGATCTTTCTACATTGTACTTTTCTCTTACTTATACTTGACTCTGGTATCTCTATGGTACCATGTCTATTTATCTGAAGTTTGTAACACAACATGTATATCATTCTAAACTTGGCAGAGTAATATACTCAAAACATTGTAGTATACTGAGAAATGAACATTTTATACATGCAGGCAAACTAAAATTCTTAAATAAACAAATTTCAGGTCCACTTGGCACATACACACTAGAATCGTGCATATCAACCCAAATCTTGAGTTGTCCATCTCATAACTCAATTAAGAGTTAATTACTTATCATGACAAGAATTATTAATAATAATTGAGAACATTGATACCACAATACTTGATTCATTAAACACCCTACCCTTAGGGTTTCATTTAATCACCATAAATGCTACAAAGAAAGGTGTAATACATATATCACGTACTTTTCAAAAATTTAAAACACATGATACCTGGGATCTCAATCCCTTATCATATTACTGGGAATTCTCATCCCTTCACATCATTATCATTATTACCGGATCTGGGTATTCAAACCCTTAGATCATCGCATAGCATTTTTACCTCTGTAACAGGTAACCATTACCTCTAGGACCTTAGACCAAGGTATTCATTTCACTGGTTGTACAAATATTCTCATGGCTCACAAGGCCATCACACATCCTATCACCTCTCACTAGGCAAAAACTTATTCACGTGGCTCCCATATAGATTTCATGCGACATAAACATTCATTGAATAAAGACTACTATCAAAAAATCATATAAAATCGATATATTTATGAAACCTTGGAACTGAGTTGAATTTGGGTTTCCATGCCATTCACTAGGATATCATGCATCAACAATAACATTGAATAAATAAAGTTGTCAAGAAAATCCCTTCAAATGGATTTCACAATATCTATTCACAAATATCCAACTGTCCTTGCATCTAGGGTTTCACCCTCTTTACCAAACAAACACTATTCACTTTGAATGAAATCCAAGATAGTATTTGACATATATGTACTATGAATTTAGATAAATAATCATTCATAACCAAGGGGATCTAGATAAGCAATTTTCTCTATTTACTTATACAACAAATTTCAGTCATAGACAAATTCCCTATATTTCAGTTTACTCTTATAACCTCTGCGAATACTTAGGGAATTCTCATTAGGATGTATTGTATTCATTTCTAATATGATTTTATCATCTGAACTTCATCCAAAGAGAGGAAGAATCCATTTCATATCATTTTGCAACAACTTAGAACAAACAGACAATTCAGGGTTTGTAGTCACATATTAGCAATTAAAGATTATGGATGAATTAACCAATTTTCATGCAATATACTGTCTAAAGGAAGTTCCCACTCACCCTAAGGTGTGAAAACACCTTAAAAACGTATCCCATATCTGAAAATCTCAAATCCATATCAAATCCCTAGCAATTCACCCAATTTATCTTCCTTTCAACTTGGAAACCCTAAAAATGAGGGATTATGAAGAAAGAGTGAGAAAAGGAGAAGTTTTGACACCATTTCAGATAAAATCAGAGGAGGGATGAAATCTTAACATGTGAGAGACAATTAACCATTAAAGTTTATCTAAAGAAGCTAAACTTACATGATTTCATCATTCCTCAGACTGCAAAACCCTAGGTCAACATCTCCATCAATTTCTCCTCTAAAACCCTAACTCTCACTCTCTCTCTAGGATTTCATTTCTATGGAATGAATCATGAATTATGAGATCTGATAGTGTGTTAGGTTGATCATATAGAGCAATTGAGCTGCTTGGTTCAATTACACTTTGACCCCTCACTAAACTTTTTCTTATTTCAGCAAAATTTTCTGTCATAAAAAGGTTTCTATAATTCGTGTACGTCAGAAATCAAACCTTCTCCAAAAATTATGATAATTTATCATGTTGTGTATAATTGAGTTACTAAGATTCAGTTGAAATTTGGAATCATTCCAAGCTCCCAATAAATAAATAAAAATCAAATAGTACACTGCTATCCAAAATTCTGTAGAAATGTCAGTTACTATAATTTGTCAACTGATAAGGTGTAAATGCATCCAAAAATTATGAAATTTTATGTGTTGTTTATTATTGATTTTTGGATCTCTAGTTGAAATTTCCAATCATTTGGAGGTACAAATAAATATATAAAAATAAAACACTACGCTGCTGAAAAGCACTCTATCAGCATTTTGGTCAAAGTATAGTTCGACCAAGAACCACATTCAAAGAACACTGAAATATTCTGAAATTCTTCTCCAATATGCATGATTGAGTTATACATATCATATCCAAAATTAAATTAAATAAAAAAATTTTAGAAAATATGAAAAATTATTTACCACACTGCTATCATGATCAAATTCCATATTCATGTACTATCAAAACCCTAATTTTTGCCGATTAGGGTTTACATTTCTCAAACCCTAATTCTTTTAACTAAAATCATAGTTAGAGTTTATTCTTAGGTTCAAAACATCACAATTTATATACTATCATTAATCAAGTCTAAACGATGTTCAATCTAATCAAGCATGTAATCATTCAGGTAAACCCTAGTTTACCAATTAAGCACAAATGTGGTCATTACAATTCTCACCCCCTTTAAAAGTTTCATCCCCAAAACATAAATACACAAATGAAGTATATTCAAAGTTTATTTTAAGCTTATAAAATATTACATGTCATTATATTCTTGTATTTCATACTTGAATGCACTTTTCAACATTAAGTCCTTTATTTCTTTTATAATCACAACATGTCTGAAATAGTTCCCAATGATATCCAATGAATTCTGTATGCCACAATCAATCATAGAGTAGATAGAAAAGCAACCATTTCAATATTTTCATACTCTTGAGGTGTTACCTCGACATTGATAATCTGATCCAACTATCTCAATTCATACGACTCAATATGTACTATTGTTATGTATTACCTCTAAGTCACAAAAGAGAGTCACTAGTACAGAAATGGTCTGTAGCGTCAGTTTTTTTAAGCCTGTAGTGTCACTTTTTAACCGAATCCTAAGTGGGTGTCGCTATAGAATTTTACCTATAGGGTCGGTTTTTTTAACCAAAGAAAACCGACCCAATAGACTGTAAGAAATGAGGAAGAAACTGTGGCCAAGGTTTTAACGTCAGTTATAAAGATCAATCTATAGACTTGTAACATCAGTTTTCTTAAAAAATCAAGCTTAGAGGTTCACTCTAAGGTCGGTTTTTAAAAAAAAACGATGCTACAGGTCTACAGATTGATCTTGACAATCTGTAGACCTGTAGCATCAGTTTTCTTAAAAAACCGACCTTATAGGTTCACTCTAAGGTCGGTTTTTAAGAAAACCGATGCTATAGGTCTACAGATTGTAACCACACACAGCCGTGCTACCCGGCACGACCATGCTACCATATCCCAACATGGTCGTGCTACACAGCACGACCGTTCTACCAGAAGCAACACGGCCGTGCTACACAACACGGCCGTGCTACCAGAAGCCAACACGGCCGTGCTACGTGGCACGACCGTGCTACGTGGCACGGCCGTGCTACATGGCAGAAATAGAAACATAACAGAAGAACAAGAAGAACCAGGATATGGGAGAGGGGAGCATTGATGCTCAACCGTTACCATTCCAAACCACATATTAATAACAAAAATGATTCATATATTTAGTTGAGTTACACATATTCACATCATAATCTACAAAATGATAGATTGCAAGTCTGAGATGAATGGAGTACTAAAATCACATACATAAATGGAGCTGACATATTTAATCCAATGCTATATTGACTTCATTTAGAAAAACATCTGACCACTCTTTTCAAAATTCATTTAAGTCCTCAAATGTGTAAGGTTGAGTTGTAAAGATCTGTAATAGAAAATGCACATGCTAATATTTTATAAAATGACTAAAATCACTTGAAAATTTATGATGTTATTCTTTATTACCTGATCTATAGTCTGAATGTCATATGGTGCTTTGTTTGACAATAGCTTGCATATATTTCATTAGCCACAAGCCCAGTCATTATTTTGTATAGGACACTACAAATAATGAATTATACTTAATGTTAGTAAACTACTATAAACAGGAGTTGAGATAAAAAAATATAACAGTTGACATATAAGAGTTGAAAATTAATACTTATAAGACTAAGCAGTTGTCAAAGTAGTTACCTTAACATTTGTCACTTGCCATTTTAGAACCTACAAGTATACATATATTAAGTTGAACATCATGCATCGATGATCTCATCTATAAACCCGAAAGTGTCAATCTGAGACTACACAATGTCTACCCTCATATTTATGGAATGTATATAATGATTACATATGTGATTGATAAAAAAAATATAGATATGAAAGAATACATATTTTTATTATTGGTTGGTTTACTACTTGGATTGAGTTTCACCATCTAAGGTCTCTCACCGACATGAAATACTCATGCCCATTATATACCTTTAGTAAGTTTACAAGCAATCATCATAAATGTCTATTCCCTCCTCTAATGAGTTTAGGATAGATCTAGATTATAAAATTTTCTCTCTCTTGAGGTGGAAAACAAACAAGCAAACTAAAACCAATTGATCATTATCTTAAGCATTCCAAAATTATCATACATTCACACAACTCCATGACACTTAGATATAAGTTAATACTACTCTTTTGAGGTATTAACAATAAAAACAACAAGATGGTAGCTAATCATGTCCATACTTGATACCTCACTCTTTTGACTTTCTTGTTCTTTTATTTTACTTCGTGATGTGTTTTACTTGTTTGTTACTTGTTTATTAAAGTACCAACATTCAATGAGGAACATGAAACTTTATCTCACTTCTCGTTTGGTGTAACTAAACTAAGTCTCTCAATTCTTAACACATACCACCGTTGTCCCTGTGGATCGACCCCAATTTACAACATTAGACTCTATATTATCGGCGTGGGGGCCTGAGTGTCGGTCAAAAAATTTAAAAGTCTGATTACTCTAGATATTCTCCTTTTGGGTGTGTGATATAGGCTGATAAAATTTGTGGCACCATTTCTAGGGAACCAGTATACGAATTTTTGCCGTGGGAAACATGTAAGGTCGGTTTTTTTTATAAAGCCGATGCAATAGTCTACTAGGTCGGTTATTTTAGTAAAAACGACGCTATGGGCAGTGACGTTACATGCCAAAAATGTAGTAGTGAGTTCACCATGTTGTTTCGAATTTTTACTATTATTCTACTCAAATAGTAAAAAAAGTCTTGATTTGGAATACTATATTCAACAACAATTGTACAATACTACTCACGACATCCCCATTGGATCATGGATGCATAAGGTGAAGCATTACCATTACATTCCATATTAGTCTCAAGTATGAGCCCACACATAATTCAAGGTGTAACCATCAAGTTATAGCATACTAGGGTTTCAACAATAGTAACAAAGTACTCCATGATTGTATTAGTCATTCAAGGACTATTCATACCCAATTATCATCACTTAATTATATTAATGCTAGGTATAACAAGCTATACCTCATTAGGGTTACATATCAATACAATATGGTTATCATCTCTTCTATTCATATGAGTGAATAGGTAAGACTACCTTATTCAGAGTAACCCTCCATTTGTTTTATCATCATTTCAACTATATCACCATACAACAATTATACAATACTAAGATGGATTACTGGTATGAATGACTACAACTATCATTAGACACATGAAATTAACATATTGCTTGTACATGTACACTGAAATCATACGTAGAACCAATTTACATCCCTTAATATACCTTCAACAAATTATACTTCTAAAAAGAAATTCACATATTACTAAAAGCCATTGTTTTCTCTTATCTCTCTTCTCATTCATTACGACTTACTTTTTCCTACTTATCCTTCTCATTTTAATCATGTAGATTAAACATCCCTAAAATTGAAACATACAAGGTACAAATAGATTATTCATCATTCTTGCTATCACTGCAAGTTTTTATCTCATATTGCACTTCACTCATATTATATTTCTCCTTTTGTTCAAAACACACTTGTTACATTTCAAATTTATATCTTACTCTTTACTCTGAATCATTTCCATATTGTTTATCTACCTTTCATATTAGCTATCTTTAAACCCTGGATTACTATCAGTGCTAGTTTACTTCTCATAGTGCAAATCTCATGATCTTGTTTTATAGAGATGCTAGTATTCAAGGTCAAATCACTAGTGACAACCCTTGAACTACTACAACTCTAAACATTCTAGGGTTTGGTCCTTATCAGTAGCATGACGTTGTTGTGTATAACTTTGCTCCCTTAATTTGAAAGTCAAACTTTGGATTTCATAAGTTTTACTAAAGTCTTCCTTATCTTATCAATTGAATTTCCTTCATCTTAATTGTCCATTCAGGTAGATTACATTCTCAATTTACCCTTCTAGGTTTTCATCATCATATTGTGTGTCATTATTACATTCACTAGATGTCTCTACCACGATGGTTATGCATCATATATGATTCATTTTTCTTATCACTTCATTCCCACATTGCTCTCATTAAGGAAGATATGAAAGAGAAGATGATTTTGAGACTTAGAATTCTTATCTTCAAACATTCATTAATACATTTCTCATATGTAAGTTTAATTAATTATCAACAAGGATACTTGATTAATTAGCACTTTCTTGAATCTCGCAACCTCTTTCTTTGATAATCTATATTACTCCATTATGTTTCAAACCCGTCTTTACTTTCCATAATCCTCTTACCATATACTACTCTTCCACCTATTATCTTTAACTTCTACTTTTCTCTTATGATCATGTTGCTTATTCATGTGTATGATCATGTATTCCATGTTGCACATATTTCTTTTTATCCTTCTACTAATGTAAATTTGAAATTCTAAATCAATAATCTCTCTAATAGTTTCAACTCATGTTTAATACATTACATATCCCTCATTTTAAAGCAAACATCTCATGCATGGGTGAAACATAGTTTCTCTTATATCAAGTTTTTCCTTCCTGAGTATAGTCTACCTTTGTATAACTTATTCATTTTGTTAAGCTACACTTTTGTTCTTTTTTTTTAGAAAATAGTTTGTTGTTCTATAGAGAATTGGAATCCAAAGGTAGTAAGGATGAATGTATTAAACTTATTAATAAAGGTATACATTCCATGCTCTCAATTATATCATAACCCTCATTCCTTAATCAAGCTCATCATTTCCAACATTTATCTTTGTTTTAACTTAGTTTCTTATCCTAGTCTTATGATTTACATATTTATCTAATTCTCTTTACTTTAACTCTTCTGAACACACCACTTAAATTTACTTATCATATACTTAACTCTTTTCTTTTATTTTTCCTTTGCTTTGGAGTACATAAAAACATTGTACTCAGTTATATAATCCATTCCTCATGATTGATTCTTACTATCTTGGCCCTTACATACTTTTCTCATATCTTTTCCATATTTCATATTTATAGTTCATATAATATTAATCATTAAACTTAATCTGAACCTTACGTCGTGTTCCTTTATTCCCAATTAAGGATTTCTCATATGAGGCACCAAAGTTGGATTTTAGATATCAGTTCCAACTAATTCTTAGTTATCCCATTCTTTCCCTTATACTTCAATATCTTAGAGTATATACATTCATACTAGAATTTGGATCTAGTCTATCCAGAATTTACTCTTGTTATGTTACTAATAGGAGTCATTAGATCTCAGTAATGCATCCTGCCAACCAGACCAGGCCGAACATGTAGTCCTGAAGCCAAGAGCTACTTAAGATTAACCAACTCCTATTAATCTCAAACATGTGGAAAGAATATCCACTTTGGAAAGTTCATTCAAAGATCATTTCAAGTCTACTCGATACAAAGAACATAATCAATAAATTCTACAACTGCATAGTGTACAACAAATCTTAAAGACCCATATATATTTCAAAATACAAAATATCTGAATTCAAACATATAAGAGCATTTCTATTCATCTCCAATAAAACAACAATATGAAATGAAAGTTCTATCTCATTTTATATTTATTTTCTTAATTCATGTTACTTATCTTGTTTCTAACCCTAATATTTCTAGGGTTCCTCTCTAGCCCATCCTTTCATTGTATACCTGGCCAGGGTATACATGAAAGAATAGACAGAGTAGCTTGATATTGGTTGGTCGAAGTACTCAGATACCGAGCCAGGATATCCAAATACTCAAATCACTAGAGCTAACATCATAACATCTCCTATCTGCCACACTTATGACTCTAACTTACTAACTTAATGGTCTCTAACAACTCAGCCTAAGCTCTGATACCAAGTTGTTACACCCCGATATCACAATTACCATTAATCATGAGATTAAGGAATAAATTGAGGATTTCATGTAATATAAATATCACCCTTAACTTTTTCTTCTTTTTCAAACTCTTTGTTTTCTCACATTGAACCACATAAACTAACTTTATAAGGGAATCTAAACATTGATTTCTCTAATCTGATTTCAACAGTAAAAATGCATGTATGAACATTCATTATGTTTCTCATACTTTTAAGCACATAAGACTTACTGATTCACATATATTGCTAAAAGAGGAATGATGTTATACATCATCATTTACAACTCTCTCTTATTTTTTAACAAGGACCTAGAGTGACAAGGACTGATTGAACTTAACTATACTCAGACTTAACTCTTGTGGCAAATCTACTCTGATAAAATAGTTGACACTACACAACATATAGCTAACCTGACGGAGCCTCTTGATTTGTGTATTGAATTATGAATCAAGAGAGATTGTGGGTATCGTATAAAATCCACAAATCACTCTCAAGATGGAAGTTATCCTATAGATGATGTATCCATGCTTGTTCGAAATGTGAGTTAGGTATTGGAGCTTTTCTTCTAGTATTTAAAGCTCTTTATTTTGGCAGCGTATATGATACCTGGGCTCCCGGGGGGTGATGTAAGAAAAATTACCAACTTAACCCTTAGCCCAGATGGATTTTCCGGATTCACTATCGTACAAGAAGAAGTCTTTTTTTCTTAATTATTAAGAAATTTTTAAGAAAATAAAAAGAAAATAAAAAATAAAATCTCCATAAAAGAAATTATGGAATTGGTGGGGCCTATCACTTAATTTCTATTTATTTGAAAATCTATTGATTATTCTTATTTATTTTCTTTTTTTATTTTGATTTTTTATTTCGATTATATACATATTTTTTCTTTTTTTTATAATGGAATCCACCTCTGTGGTCCCATATTTAATGATTCCCAAACTGTTTCTTCTGTATCGAGGATCGTCGAAATAGGCAAGAATACTATTTCTACGTAAAATACCATTTATGGGTATTTCAATCGAAATACCACGTGCAAGATCATCATTAGAACCATCATACTTTCCGACCATCGATGAACTGATCGAATTAACCAACCAAAGTTGACCTCAGTCATTATATATTGAACAGAGGAAAAAGCCTCTGTAACGGTTGGACGATAGTAAAAAGTCATGGAAAAACCCGTAGCTACTTGTACTAAAAAACAAGTAAGTGTGATCCCACCAAGGCAATAAAATATGTTGACATGAGGGGGAACATATTTACTAGTTATATCATCTGCAATCGCTTGAATCTCTAGATGTTCCTCAAACTAATCATATACTTTATTGAGATAGGTGAAACAAGAGAACTGCAATGCTATCTTCAAGTCCGTGTGATTTCCCTAAAAAACATTGTGAGTAGAGGGGTGAGCCTACTCACTCAGTGAATGAGTACTTCAAAGAAACAGTCTAAAGCATGGATATAATTACATATATACTTTTGAGCAAGTGATATCAATTATAACAACAGTAAGATTTAAAGAGATTGATCATTGACAATCATAAATATGGTAGGATACTCTAGATATCAACAAGAGAAAATCAGTATATGAGCATGCTTGATAAATTTCAAAGAGAACTAATAATTCAGAAACATACAAAGAATAGTTGTTGGAAAATTGTACTCGAATCTTTCTTAGCCTTTATTACTTATAAGAAACTCTTTAAAACTTATATTATCATATTTTAGCTTATGCCCTGATCATATGCAGTGTACTCTACATATGAAGACTCATAGCGAACTACGATCTCACCGTACAAGACTTAGCTTTAAACCCAAGAAGCTAAGCTAAGCTTAGAACTGAATATGGGTCTTCTTGACTTGAACTGTCACGTCTAACTAAGGCAGCTAAATAGCTGGCCTTTAATTGGACCTCTCCGTCTAGGATGAGTACATAGGTGGAGGGTATGAGACGCTCTGTGGGCCTCATCTTGGTATGCTTTATGGGTACCTCTGGGTTACCATCGGGATCTCTGGTTCATGTTGGGTAACCTATCTTCTCTTAGGAGACTTCCCCAAGGGCTTCGTCTCCGCACACAATTTGTGGGTGTGATCTGATCCTCGTATACTGGTCACTGCCAGGGTGGATCATTTCCTCCCTACAGTGCCGACATCCATAGGAAATCTACGGTGTTCAGGGCACCTATGTCTATTATTTTATTATTCTTGGAAAGATCTTTCTACATTGTACCTTTCTCTTACTTATACTTGAATATGTTATCTCTATGGTACCATGTATATTTATTTGAAGTTTATAACACAACATGTATATCATTCTAAACTTGGCAGAGCAATATACTCAAAACACTGTAATATACTGAGAAATCAACATTTTATACATGCAGGCAGACTAAAATTCCTAAATAAACAGATTTCATGTCCACTTGGCACATACACACTAGAATCATGCATATCAACCCAAATTTTGAGTTGTGCATCTCATAACTCAATTAAGAGTTAATTACTTATCATGACAAGAATTATTAATAATAATAGAGAACATTGATACCACAATACTTGATTCATTGAACACCCTACCCTTAGGGTTTCATTTAATCACCACAAATGCTACAAAGAAAGGTGTAATACATCTATCATGTACTTTTCAAATCTTTAAAACACATGACACCTGGGATCTCAATCCCTTATCACATTACTGGGAATTCTCATCCCTTCACATCATTATCATGTTTACTAGATCTGGGAATTCAAACCCTTGGATCATCACATAGCATTGTTACCTCTGTAACAGGTAACCATTACCTCTAGGTCCTTAGACCAAGGTATTCATTTCACTATTTGTACAAGTATTCTCATGGCTCACAAGGCCATCACACATCTTGTCACCTCTCACTAGGCAACAACTTATTCACATGGCTCCCATAAAGATTTCATGCGACATAAACATTCATTGAATAAAGACTACTATCAACAAATCATATAAAATCAATATATGTATGAAACCTTGGAACTGAGTTGAATTTGGGTTTCCATGCCATTCACTAGGATATCATGCATCAATAATAAATTTGAATAAATAAAGTCTATCATGTCAATAAAATCCCATCAAATGGCTTTCATGATATCTATTCGCAAATATCCAACTTTCCTCGCATCTAGGGTTTCACCCTCTTTACTGAGATATCAAACAAACACTATTCACTTTGAACAAAATCCAAGATAGTATCTGACATATATGTACTATGAATTTAGATAAACAATCATTCATAACCAAGGGGATCTAGATAAGCAATTTTCTCTATTTACTTATACAACAAATTTTAGTCATAGACAAATTCCCTATATTTTGGTTTACTCTTATAACCTCTGTGAATACTTAGGGAATTCTCATTAGGATGTATTGTATACATATCTAATATGATTTTATCATCTAAACTTCATCCAAACAGAGGAAGAATCCATTTCATATCATTTTGCAACAACTTAGAACAAATAGACAATTCAGGGTTTGTAGTCGCATACTAGCAATTAAAGATTATTGATGGATTAGCCAATTTTCGTGCAATATACTATTTAAAGGAAGTTCCCACTCACCCTAAGGTGTGAAAACACCTTATAAACATATCCCATATCTGAAAATCTCAAATACATATCAAATCCCTAGCAATTCACCCAATTCTTCTTCCTTTCAACTCAGAAACCCTAAAAATGAGGGATTATGAAGAAAGAGTGAGAAAAGGGGAAGTTTTGACACCATTTTGGATAAAATCAGAGGAGGGATAGAATCTTGACACGTGAGAGAATATTCATCATTAAAGTCTATGCAAAGAAGATAAACTTACATGATTTCATCATTCCTTGGACCGCAAAACCCTAGGTCAGCATCTCCATCAATTTCTCCTCTCAAACCCTAACTCTCCCTCTCTCTCTAGGATATCATTTCTCTAGAATGAATCACGAATTATGAGAGCTTCTAGTGTGTTAGGTTGATCATATACAACAGTTGAGCTACTTGGGTCAATTACACTTTGACCCCTCACTAAACGTTTTCTTATTTCAGTAGATTTTTCTGTCATAAAAAGGTTGTTGTAATTTGTGTATTTCAGAGATCAAACCTTCTCCAAAAATTATGATAATTTAGCATGTTGTGTATAATTGAGTTAGCAAGCTTCAGTTGATATTTGAGATCATTCCAAGCTCCCATTAAATAATTAAAAATCGAATAGTGAACTTCTATGTAGAATTCTACATATCAGTTGAAATTTGAGATCATTCCAAGTTCCCATTAAATAATTAAAAATCAAATAGTGCACTGCTATCCAAAATTCTGCAGAAATGTCAGATACTGTAATTCGTCTACTGATAAGGTCTAAACACATCCAAAAATTATGCAAATTTTACGTATTGTTTATGATTGAGTTTCAGATATCTAGTTAAAATTTCAGATCATTTGGAGATACCAATAAATAATTAAAAATAAAACACTATGCAACTAAAAAGCACTCTGTCAGCATTTTGGTTGAACTATAGTTTGACTGAGAACCACATTCAAAAACACTCAAATATTTTGAAAGTTTTCTCCAATATGCATGATTCAGTTATCCATATCATATCCAAAATTCAATTAAATAAAAAATTTGTAGAAAATACGAAAAATCATTTACCACACTGCTATCGTGATCAAATTCCATATTCATGTACTATCAAAACCCTATTTTTTGCCGATTAGGGTTTACATTTCTCAAACCCTAATTCTTTAAACTAAAATCATAGTTAGAGTTTCTTCTTAGGTTTGAAACATCACAAGTGATAAATGATGTTCAATCTAATCAAGCATGTAATCATTCAGGTAAACCCTAGTTTACCAATTAAGCACAAATGTGGTCATTACACTCAGCTAGCTCTTTAAGCTCTTTATTTTTGTATTACACATTTGTTCATTGCATCTCTAGCAAAATTGTAGTTTTTAGAGAGAGTGGCTTATCTATTAGTCATGGATGTGGTTAGGAAGTAGTCATTAAGTGGAAGATGGTAGTTAGAGGGGCTGATTTCAATTTAGAAAGAATGAGTTGAGAGAAAGAAGTTGCGTGGAGAAAGCAATGGCCTCCTATCTCCATAACAGTTTTTCATTTTGGCTAATTTTAATGAAGAGAACAATCTTTGATTGTAAGGGGGATTGATGCATTGAGATTGCAAACTGAATAATGTTCAGCTTAGTAAGGTGTTTCAAAACCTTAGTGAGGTGACCCAATATTTAACTATGTGGAAATAAAGTTTAGTTTTTGGAGCTGGTTCTGTCAAGTAAGGGGAAGGCATTTCAATACATTTCCTTTTCAATCAGACCAAGGACTGGTTTTTTATATACCTGAGATACATCATGACCACATAAGGTATTGATATTAATATTGTTTCAAAACCTAGTACAATGTCAAGTGTAGCTAAAATTTCCCACATTTAGTAACAATTTTATTCAAAACCCAACTAGGTTGGAAATTCTACTTTTGGCCTTCTTGGTAAGACCATTTTAAAAATTGTGCTATATCAAACTTCCATAATGTTTTTAACTCAATAAACCTTTTCTAAAAACCTTAAATATCACTAAAATTCTTCCCAAATTCTTATCCTTTGGTAAAAATAATTTGGAATACCCAATTAGGATGTAAATTATACTTATAGAATTCTTAGTAAAATATTATATATACCCTAGATACATCATGCCTTTGTAAGACCTTGATTTCAAGAAACCCCTTCTTCAAGTTTTTGATCACAAGATGGCTATTATATTATTCAATTTGCCAACAATGATGATTTTTTCTAGGAAATCACAGAAGAGCTATGTATGATGTTCAACATATCAATATAATTATGCCCTCCATCTGTTAATATTTCTAACCCAATACCCCATCGCCTGAAGAAATGGGTGAGTATCTAATATTTGTCGATATACATCTACCAAAAGTAAACTACTGAATACAAATTGATGCATCATTGACAAGACAATATTGACATGCTCGACAATTGTGACACTAGAGAAAAATCATAAGAAAGTCTGTTGTGGTTGGGACTTACAAAGCCCTTAATTAATTCAAACCATCTTCTTTAACAAAAAAATATAACATCTTGAGTGTGAGAGCATTCACTAAATCTATATGGGATATGGCATAGTTGGTCACACTAAGAAAAAGGCATACTATCATATGACATAGTTACAATAAGGAGCATTTGTGTAACCATCTATTGGAACAATCATGGGCATGGTCCCTATGTAATGTTAATATAATGAATGAATTTAAGAGCCCAAAAACTTGACATTATTACAATTATGGAAAAAAAATTAGTGGATTCAAAACTTCTCATTTTTAAGTAAGTTGGATCCAATTCTTCTCATTAGGTTGAAGCAATCACATCATCTAGAGGGATATGGAACCTCTAGAACAAATCTGTCTGCAAGATGAATATGCTACTATGAGATTGGAAATGTGTCCACTACAAAATCAACAATATCTGCATAATCTCCTTCACTTATCACAACCCAAATATAGGAAACTAATACCTTTTTAAGAAAAATGCTCACTACAATTACACAAACAACTAATATTGCATTGGCAGTCCTTGGAGATTTCAACAATTTGTTGAGCATCTTTGAGAAATAAGATAGAAAATGATTTGATAAAACATCTAGTAGAATATTTAATGACTTTCTCCTTGATACTTGTATAATAAAAACCATATCACAAGTTTAGTTCTTTACCTTTAAAATATAAGGTTTATGAGAGAAGCTCAACCATTTCATTGTCGACGAACATTGGTTGGACCTTTTTAACAACTCCAAGTCTATCTCTCTTCCCAAGTTTGTGTAATATCATAATTCCATGATTTCAACTTCCCACAGACAAGAAGGCCACCATGAAATCTTTAGGAACCAAGACAAGCTACAATCTGTCAACAAACTTCAAAAATCACATGCATCACTAGTTGAACGAATTATGGACATGTCCAAAGCCATGCAGTCCATCCATAATTCTATGATAGACTTGGTGGATGAATGTCTTTTCTCCATTGAAAAGAGAAGTCCTATGTTCTTGGAAAGATGGATGAGTCCCATGTACTCCTTTCTCACTACTTTACCATGGATGTAAATTTATAAATAAAAATATTGCAAAAGAAATTCAGTGAAGTATTGTCTCAAGAAGAGGTACATTGGAAATAGAAGTCACACACAAACCAGATTTGTAGGGGGAATGGTAATAACAAATTTACCAATTATATGTAAAGTATACATGGAACCATGGTACAGTTTCATAACTAAAGAATGAGAATGGATACTAGGTTACAAACCTTCTATAGCTCCAATTACTGATCCTCAACTAAAAGAAGAATCTCATATTCATTGTTGTATATCTCTGAGAAAAGGTAGGCTGCAAATAGAAGTCAGACATTGAATGACTCCACTCCATGGATGGTTATATAAAAAGTTGCAGGTCCTTTTTAAAATCTAAACACAACCATAACAATATTAAGAAACTAAAGAATGGGAATGGGTATTGGGTCACCTACCTAGATCAACTCCAGTCTTTGATCCTTAACTACATCAATAATTTATCATCCTCCAACCCCAACTATCTCAAGTACTCCTCCAAGGAGACACTCGAATCTTCCCTAGAATATCTTTAAACAAGGGTTAAACCCCTACCTCCATCCATATATCAAGAAATCAAAGGTGTGGTGTTTCAAATTGATAGAATCTAAGGAACCAAGGCTATATGTCATATACAATGTCTTCCTCGAAGTGAAATTAGAGCCATGTGGGAACCGTGTGATCAAGACAATACGTGATGCCTTCTTTACTGCTAGCATATACCATCATTTATAGATGACAATCAAAGTATTCCCATGTGTGGAGCTTCAAAACCCATATCCATAAATAACTTGAATTTTAAGATTATCCCAAAAGTCGTTATTGAAAGAATAAACCATTTTTTAACTCTAAGGGGTCGTTTGGCCCCTGACGTTGCAAGTTCGACAGTCTTATATAGAGATGGAAGTGAGATTTTAGAGCATCAGGTTGAATGGGGGATTAGATTAGTTGTCAACAGAGAGCACATGTTTGCAAAAAAATGATAGGTGCATACCCGTGAGACCCTCGTTTCTATAGTTTGTAGTATCAAGAATGGGGAGATTCTAAATGTGGTAGTTGTCTTAGTGTAACTACCTGATAAAAAGCAGAAGCATCGATGGATCATTAATTTGAGACATTGTTTCTACAGAAACTACCCAAATTTGTAAATAACATCACACTAGTTCAAGATCTCTAATGGTGTGGAGTGTGGGGGTGGTAGGACGATGCATGGTAGATTGTAAATTTGTAATTTGTGTAAAAGTCATGTTATCATGGTAGGAGGATGTATGATGAGTGGAGGGGAAAGTGGAGATGGAAGTACCTTGATCACCCACTGGTGCTCCTTTCCAAGCCGTGCAGCTTCCTCTACACCATCGTCGATCTGCACAGTCACCTACACCTGAAGGTCTAGGGTCGATCATCCCAGGCAGGCGCAGAATTAGGGTCTCCTCCTCGATCACATGTGGAATCAGGGAGACTGGGGGGAGAATAGTGCAAAGCCAATTGCAAGCAAGTGGACTACCTGCTATCAAATTGGCCAATTGCAAGCAAGCGGACTGCCTGCTATCAAATTGATATTTTTTAATTGCCACAAATCATATATATAAATCCTTTAAAATTTACTATTTTTGAGAAACTAAATAGTAGGGGTATTTGAGGCATTTTATATAAAAATGCCTGTAAATTAAATAAATAGTGGCATTTTTTTATAAAAGTCACTAGAATAAATGCCACTAATGGACATTTTTGTTGTAGTGTGATCGGGTCATGAGAGTGATGGTTAGTTAGGTAACTAGTTAGAACAACCTTCGGGTGTCAAAATCGATGGTCCACGGAAGAGACGTACTCAACAACCAGACTCGATGACCCAAATTTTTTTACACATGCATGATCCATCAACTGATGGCCCGTCATGACTCCAGGCAGAGCTCAACTGATGGAGGGGCTGGACAATCCAACAGATGGCACACCAGTCTACTACTTTCAGATCTCGGGATCTAATGGTCATGCAAACTGATGGTCTTCTTGGGACCACAACCAATGGCCACTCAAAGGATGGTTCCCCAGTGCATAACTGCCAACCGATGGTAACGGTAGCAGAATGGTCATTCATACCATTAGGCACGTTCCCCAAGGCACATGCTCAAAGGACTTACGACGCAAGTAAAATACCCCTAAAGAACAAACTTAGGCACGAGACCGAGGTCTATATACACAAGTTCCCATGCTATGAAGAAGGGGTCGGGACGTGAAGGAGATGATGTGGTGCTGTTGTATAGCTACCTAGTCATCGACCATCAAGTTGCACCTTCTGCAATCTATTTTAGGTTTACAAGGAAGAAAGTCCTAGGGACAGTGTGCCTTCACCTTTGCCGAGCATCTCCATACTTATTCGAGACAGAAGGAGGGAGAAGGAGCATCGATCCTCACCGCCAACACCAAATCTAGATTGGAGAAGCTTTACATCCACCTTGACTAGTCCAAGGTCACTATTGGTGTATCTTTCATCTTCTTCTTTGAATTTTTCCACCTTCTTTCATCCCCTTCATTCCATTTCATCTTCCACCCTCATGTCTCATTTTACATGCAATCCCGCCAAGCTACTCATCACCATGAGTGGCTAAACATATAGCTTGGGTTGGGAGTAGCCACATCATCTTTTGTTTTGAAATGATCCAAATACCAATCCTTGTTCTAATCAAATTGGACAAGTGAAATGAAAAGAAATTTCTCATCAATCCTGACTTTCCCAACTTGCTCATTTGGACCTATTGAGCCGATCAGTTCAACCCTTGAACTGGTCATCTCAACCTATCCTAAGCCGATCAGTTCATCACATGAGCCGATCGGTTCACCAAGATGAGCCTCACATGATTCGATCGGTTGGGAGTGTAGACTGTGCAAAAATTATTTAATTGCAGTTTCAATCAATCTAATACTCTAATAAATCGGTCCAACACCTTGAACACTATGATATTGAGCTATCAATTGATTGAGTGTTTAATTGAACTACTAAACTCCTTTAGTAATCAATCTAAACATTTTTTGTGGATGAACTCCTCTTCCAAGTTAAACCCTTTGTGTCTGACCCTGTAGGTCCATTTCACGTTGGCAGTGAAAGTCCACAACACTTATGACGTCACAAGCAAAGAGCGGTGCCTAGTCGCATATCAGTGCTACACAAGTGAAATAGAAAGTTGGAGAAAAAATTTCAATCCCACAATCCATGAATGGTGTTACAGCGAATGCATAATTCCTTTGTCACTAATGTCTTGAATGAACTCAAGGAATGGTACAATCATCCTTTCAATGTTCATCCATTTCCTTGATCTCAAAGCAGACTGGGTGAGATTTGTGTGACATCAATATCACATATTAATTCACACATGCATGCACATTCCTTTCTCAATCCTACTCATCAATTGGCCATGGACATCAAACTCCCTTAGGAGGGACAAATCCCATATTTATCACTCACCCCTCAAAATCCCCATGTGTCAAAGTCACCCAATCATCACCTTTAGAACAACCCATGTTTCAGGATTGCGTTTGATGATGTCAAAGTGTACCCAATGACATGTGTTGAGTGTAGTGATTTCATGTCAAAGAATCACACTCACCACCATTATTGTGAGAGCTGACTGTGACTACCAAATCATGGTTCCATGTGTCACTCTCACAGTGGGTATGTCCCATACACTTTTTCTCTAACAAGTACCTATGTGCTTGGTTTGATATCACTATATCATGACTAATGATATTCTATCATCAACCAAAACACAATCTAGTCTTTAGTGTTATTGATGTCTATGGTTATTTCCACAATAACAACCGACTAGGGACTAAACAAGAATGTATACTCTTAACATCTGTATGATCTCATCATTTAGGTCCTTAACCTAAAAACATACATCATTGAGTAAAACAATTCTTTAGACATCTATCATGTCACACTATCATCTCAGAAATAGTTAAAAGATATAGATCAGAAATTGCCTTTATTGTTATTTAAATCATTTACAAAGTATCCCATTACAATCATCACATGACTTTCTCTATGGGCATACATACCAACAGACTCCCACTTGCACTTAGAGTCAGTCACCTAGGAACCTCAGTCCTTGTGACCTAGCATGACCATCATGCTTCTACTGAGAAAGGGCCTTAGTCAGTGGATAAGCTATGTTGTCTTCAGTTGGTACTTTACAAATCCTCACATCTCCTCATTGTACGATCTCTCGTATGAGATGGAAGCGCTGCAGTATGTGCTTGGACCACTGATGTGATCTAGGCTCCTTAGCTTGAGAAATAGCTCCATTATTGTCACAATAAAGCTCAATTGCATCACAGCTACTGGGAACTACACCAAGTTCAGTGATGAACTTCCTAATCCACACAACCTCCTTTGTTGCATGTGAAGCAGCAATATACTCAGCCTCTATAGTAGAATCAGCAATTGTTTCTTGCTTGGAACTCTTCCAGCTCATAGCTCCATTGTTTATGCAAAATACAAATCCTGATTGTGATCTGTAATCATCTTTGTTAGTTTGGAAGCTTGTGTCGGTGTAACATCTTACAACCAGTTCTTCCTCACCACCGTATATAACGAACTGATCCTTAGTCCTTCACAAGTACTTGAGGATGTTCTTTATGACTATCCAGTCAGCATCCCCGAGATCTGACTGGTACCTACTCGTCATGCTGAGAAATTACGAGACATCTGGGTGTGTGCATAACATAGCATACATGATGCATCCGATGGCTGATGCATATGGGATCCCATTCATACGCTCCCTTTCTTCACAAGATTGGGGACATTGAGCTCTATACATGGTGACTCCATGTAGCATGGGGATGTTGCCTCTCTTTTAGTTCTCCATGCTGAACCACTTCAGCACTTTGTCAATGTACGTGCTTTGACTTAGTCCGAGAAGCCTTTTAGATCTATCTCTATAGATCTTAATACCTAGAATGTGGGATGTTTCTCCTAAGTCCTTCATTGAGAAAGTATTCCCAAGCCAAGTCTTTACCTTCTCTAAGGTTGTGACATAATTCCCCATCAATAGTATGTCATCCACATACAATATGAGGAATGTGGTCATGCTCCCACTAACATTATTGTACACACAAGGTTCATCTTCATTTTGAATAAAGCCAAACACTTTGACTTCCTCATCGGATCGAAGATTCCAACTCCGAGATGCTTGCTTCAATCCATAGATTGATCTTTATAGCTTACATACTTTATTGGCATTCTTTGGATCTATAAAACCTTCAGATTGTGTCAAGTACACATCCTCATTTATATTCCCATTAAGGAATGTGGTTTTAACATCCGTTTGCCAAATCCCATAGTCATAGTAAGCTGCAATAGCAAGTATGATCTTGATGGACTTAATCATGTCAACTGGAGAAAACGTTTTGTCATAGTCAACACCTTGAACTTGTCGAACACCCTTTGCAACCAATCTTCCTTTATAAGTTTGCATATTGCCATCCATGTCGGTCTTCTTCTTGAAGACCCACTTGCACCCTATAGGTTTTACCCCTTCAGGTGGTTCCACCAAAGTCCACACTTTGTTGGAGTACATGGATTCCAACTCAGATTTCATAGCCTCAAGCCAGTTCTTAGAATCTGGTCCCTCAATAGCCTCTAGACAGGGAGTTGGATCATCATCTATGATCAACTCAGCGCCTTCCTGAGTCACAAGGTATCCAAACCTCTCAAGTTCAAGGCATGTCCTACTAGATCTATGAGGTCCTTATATTACTTGAGGAGAGTGAGATTCCACAACACCTTGTGAATCTCTATGTTCCTCTTGTACATCTACTGGTTCAATGTTTCTTGTTGGGCTTGATCCTCTTCAAGCTCTATTTTCCTCCCACTGTTTCCTCTGGAAATAAATTCCTTTTCTAGGAACACAACTGTCCTAGAAATAAACACTTTGTTGTCAGTAGGGTGGTATAAGTAATATCCCCTCATTTCCTTGGGGTATCCAACAAAATAACATTTATTGAGCTTGGGTCCAAGCTTATCAGGAAACATTTTCCTGACGTAAGCCTCATAACCCCAAATCTTAATTAAAGACAAATCGGGATGCTTCCTGTGCCATATCTCATATGGTGTCTTTTTAACTGATTCAGATGGTACTCGGTTAAGTGTAAACACGGCGGTTTCAAGAGTATGACCCCAGAAGGAAATCGGAAGATCAGCAAAACTCATCATTGATCGCACCATATCCAGTAAAGTGTGATTCCTTCTTTCAGACACACCATTATGATGTGGTGTTCCAGGCGGAATCCATTGTGATACAATACCACGGGCTCGCAGAAGGTCCTCAAACTCCTAGCTTAAGTATTCTCCACCTCAATCGGATTGAAGTGCTTTAATACTTTTACCAAGTTGGTTATGTACTTCATTCATGAAATCCTTGAACTTTTCAAGGGTTTCTGACTTATGTTTCATAAGGTACACATAGCCATACCTACTGAAGTCATCAGTGACGGTAATGAAGTACTGATACCCATTTCTAGTATTAGTTCTAAAAGGCCCACATACATCAGTATGTATGAGTCCAAATAGATCACTATCTCTTTCACTTTTACCTAAAAAGGGAGTCTTGGTCATCTTGTCCAACAAATAAGATTCACATGTCTCTATTGATTCATAATCAAAAGAGTCTAGATAACCATCTTTATGGAGTCTAGAAATGCGCTTCTCATTTATGTGCCCAAGACGACAATGCCAAAGAAATTTTTTATTTGAGTTGTTGAGTTTTTGCCTTTTGGTGTTTACGTTGTATACACTTATCTCTAGATCTATCAAGTATAGACCATAAGACATTGGGGCACTGCCATAAAAGATCCCATCTTTTGAATGGAACACTTTCCATTCCTAATAAGAAATTCAAAACCATCCTTGTCAAAACAAGAGACGGAAATGATATTCCTATTTATGGCATGTACATAATAGCAGTTCTTCAACTCTATTATTAGCCCACTAGGTAAATTTAAATCATAGGTTCCTACGGCACTAGCGGCAACTCTTGCCCCATTGGAAACACGTAGTTCAACCTCGCCTTTCCCCAAAGGTCTACTTCTCTTAAGATCCTTCACATTTGAACAAATGTGAGATCCACATCCGGTATCAAGTACCCATGACAAAGAAGTAGTAAAGTTAATCTCTATCACATATACACCAGAAGTAGAGATTTCTATCTCTCGCTTCTTCTTCCATCGTTCCTTCCATCCTTTCCATGCATAAGACTATGACATTAGTTTAGTGAGAGAACCCTTCTCTCCCTCACCTTTGTCCTTGGACTTTGTTCCATTGATCTTCATCAATGAACTATCCTTCTTCTCAAACAACACATTCAGTGTGCATGGAGTAGATTCAAAGGCTACCGGTATATCTAGATTGTGCAGAACACTTCTCACAATCCCCAACCAGTTATGGAATTTATTCTCAATTAATTTTCCCATTTTAAAAGATGATTCTTTTGCCATTCTACAAGAAAAATTGCATTTGTCAAAACTCCTTTTGATTTGATTTGAATAAAATTTTATAGTAGTTAGTTAGGCCTTTAATTAATTACCTCTCCCACTATTTTGATTCAAATTGATAGCCCTCGCCATCAATTCGGAAGATTGCAGCATACAATCTTCTAGTGGGTCAAGATCCTGAAATCCTCTGAGTCAAGGACCAGCTAGGGCTGTCACCCACAACTTAGATCTTTTAGGTAGGAAACTCTTGCCAATTGCATCATATGCAACTCTTGAAATATTTCATGTGAAACTCCTTTCCATGATCACCTCCATGCCTCAAGGTGCTAGATCCTATCTAGGTCACCTTGTTAAGTTCGACCCAAAGCCAACACGATGAATATGCACCCTGCTAGGGCAGACCCACATATCCATCCTTCACACTTCCACGAGATAGACAGTGTACCATGCTAGGGTGTGCTCACACTTGGCCGATCAAGCTTTTCATGTGTGTCGCATTTGGAAGGTATCTAAAAATTTAATATTTAATGAGGGATTTGGTTTTATAGGTACATATACATATCCAATCACCACAATATAGAAAGTATCATATACATGCTATATCCTATAGAAAACATGTGAAACAATAAAAGCAATGATTACGGACCATCCTAATGTGATTCCTCGAGCCAAGAGGAATCACAGTCAACTTCGTCCACATCACATGCAACCTGTACAAGATGAACTATGTGCTTCGCTGTTCTGGGTTTGATCAACACATCTCCATGATTGATCGGCTCGCCATCAGGCCGGTCAGTGGATGCCACCAGTCGATCGACTGGCGCCTCCAGCCGATCGGTTCACTGGTCATCGTGCATCTCCTCAGGTCACCACCCTCTCATCTTGATCGCCAACCGATCGGTTCACGCCTTGAACCGATCGTCTCAGTTGTCATCAGATTGTCCTCCGTTCTTTGACATAACAGGAAATAAAAATCTATCCTATTTTACATTTGAAAAAGGAAACCCTGAGTTACATTCATGGGGTGCAAAGGTAGGAAAGAAATCTCGAGTTATCTCGAGTTACATCAGGAATAGGAGATAGGGAATCGGTGCGTAGACCGAGATGTAAGCAACCACATTCAACCATACACAGACATAGGGTTTATTGGCCATAACCATGCTATACATCCACCACAAAACTCATTTAAGGGTGATGTGTATCGAGTGCATTCATACTATATATCATATATGTATATTGGAATTTGTGGATTTAGGATTGGACATGCATAAAGCCAATTTTATTCGCATCGTATGTAACAAATAAAGGTGACAAACCAAAATCAATCATATCAATAATCCTAAAGCATAGAGCAGTTGACATGGATCTGATACCACTTTTGGGTTTTAGGGGAGACAGAGAAGGCAGCGAAAACAAAAATTTTCTTCTCCCAAACCCAGAATAAAGGAATCGCGTCAACGTCTATACAGTAGGAAAGATGGTTTGTAGAGGTGTACCTTGTCACGAGGCTTGCTCGGAGATGTTACCTCGTGGCTTGAGCGGTCTTCACCTCCGATCTTAGACGGTGTCTGTGCAGCTCCTGGTCTCACCGGGACTGTCAGGATTGACAGCTGTCCTTCGAGAAGAAGAAGTCTCCCGCCTCTGAAGTAGTCCACACGGACCACCTGGAACTCTGATTGCCTTTTTGCACAAGGCACCGGAAGGAATCATACCCTCCTTTCAGTGTACTAGTCACCGACACACTCTCCTACAACCAGTTGCTTTTCTACATTTGTCTTTCCCTTGTTGTGCCTCCCTTATTGGGTAGCACTTGCTCAGGCTCTCTCGGTTACCACAACTAGAGAGAACGATAACTTTGCAGAGCAACTGGTGTTCTGAGTTGTAATGAGAGAAGCCCCCAATACCCCTATATATATAGGAGGGCCATGGGACAGGGTTCTCTACCCCGGTCAATGTGGGATTAAAGTAGGAGTAGAAGGGTTCGAGATTTTCCACAAAATCTGACAAACTGCGCCAGTTGAACCAATCGTTTCAACCCTGAAACAGTTGGTTGGTGACCTCATCCGATCGGTCCACACCTGAACTGATCATTTTGGGCATCTGAGCCAATCGGTTCATGCTTGAGATGATCGGTTCATGCTCCTGGTCCAACTCGAATTGACTTTCATCTTTTGTTTTGAATTGATCCAAATACCAATCCTTGTTCCAATCAAATTGGACAAGTGAAACGTAAAGTAATTTCTCATCAATCCTCACTTTCCCAACTTGCTCGATTGGACCTGTTGAGTCGACCGATTCAACCCTCAAACCGGTCGTCTCAACCTGTCCTGAGCCGATCGGTTCATTACATGAGCCGATCAGTTCACCAAGCTGAGCCGATTGGTTCATCACATGAGCCGATCAGTTGGGAGTGCAGATTGTGGAAAAATCAGTCAATTGCATTTTCAATCAATCCAATACTCTAATCAAATGGTCCAACACCTTGAATACTATGATATTGAGCTATCAATTGATTGAATGTTTAAATAAACTTCTAAACTCCTTTAGTAATCAATCTAAACATCATTTGTGGATAAACTCCTCTTCCAGGTTAAATTCTTTGTGTGTGACCCTGCAGGTCCATTTCACGTTGGCAGTGAAAGTCCATAACACGTATGACTTCACAAGCAAATAGCGGTGCCTAGTCGCACATCAGTGCTACCTAAGTGCAATAGAAAGTTAGAGAACAACTTTCAATCCTACAATATGTGAACGGTGTTACAATGAATGTATAATTCCTTTATCACTAATGTCCTGAATGAACTCAAGGCATGGTATAGTCATCCTTTCAACGTTCATCCATTTCCTTGATCTCAGAGCAGACTTGGTGAGATGTGTGTGACATCAATATCACATATTGATTCACACATGCATGTGCATGCCTTTATCAATCCTACTCATCAAGTGGCCATGGACATCAAACTCCCTTAGGAGGGACAAATCCCATATCTATCACTCACCCCTCAAAAGCTCCATGTGTTAAAGTCACCCAATCATCACCTTTATAACAACCCATGTTTCAGGATTGCGTTTGATGATGTCAAAGTGTACCCAACGACATGTGTTGAGTGTAGTGATTTCAGGTCAAAGAATCACACTCACCACCATCACTGTGAGAGTTGACTGTGACTACCAAATCATGGTTCCATGTGTCACTCTCACGGTGGGTATGTCTGATACACTTGTTTTCTAACAAGTACGTATGTGCTTGGTTTGATATCACTATATCATGACTAATGAGATTCTGCCATCAACCAAAACACAATCTAGTCTTTAGTGTTATTGATGTCTATGGTTATTTCCACAATAACAACTAACTAGGGACTAAACAAGAATGTATACTCTTAACATCTATATGATCTCATCATTTAGGTCCTTAACCTAAAAGCATACATCATTGAGTAAAACAATTCTTTAGACATCTATTATGTTACACTATCATGTCAGAAATAGTTAAAACATATAGATCGGAAATTGCCTTTATTGTTATTTAAATCATTTACAAAGTATCCCATTACAATCATCACATGACTTGCTCTATGGGCATACATACCAACAACCACTACCAACTTCAAAGATCATGGCTCTACATAAGGAAATCAACCACAAGGTAAGGGTTAAAGGATTTTATGAGGATCATGAGGAAGAGCATGAGGAAGAACATAATGGAGAAGAAGATTGTGAAGAACAGCATGATGAGGAACACCATCATGAGGTGGAATGTGGGGAAGAGCATGAAGAAGAACTTTGTGATGAAGAACATCATGATAAAGCAAGAAGAAATAGGAGAAATGGCAACAATAATGATGATGAAGATGGTGTGGGCCCCTCCCTTCGCAAGTTGGCTACTACCAAGGACAAGGAATCCATATGCCCAATCATCATTCCTAGGTTCAATTCTCCAAAATTTGAGCTAAAACGAGTAGTCATCACTAAGATCCAGAACAAGACCTTTGGGGGAAATTCGTGAGAAGAAACCCTTATCATAACCTAGATGCCTTTAAAAATATCTATGATACCATCAAGATGAATAGGCTACCACATGAAGTAATCTACTATAAGGCATTCAACTTTTATCTAAGGGATAAAGCTCTGTCATGGTATCTTGCTCTGCCTAATAAAACCATCAATGGATGGGCACCTCTAGATGACACTATTGTAACCAAGTTCAATCTAGTAGAGAAGACCATTAGAGATAGGCACAAGATCTTGGAATTTCACTGAAGCTGAGTAAGAACTTATATGAAGCATGGGAAAGATTTTAGGAGTACCAGAGAGACTGCCCTCACCATAATTTTGATAACAGGTTTCTAGTTACAACCTTCTATAATAGGCTTACCTCTACGGAAAGGTCCTCACTGAATGCGGCTGGATGAAGTGATTACCTATGTAAGAACCTAAAGAAGATAGACAATATGGCTGCCCTACAAGCCAGTTTGGATTACGATAGGGGAACAAAAAAGAAGGTATCATATGAATGTACTACTACAGAGTCCAACACTTTAGAAACCATAACTTCCCAGGTTCAGAAGATTGCTTCAAATGTGAAACAATTGAAAGAGTCTGGAAGCAAGGGAAAGAACAAAGTAGAAAAATTAATTAAATGTATTACCTGTAGGGAAGGGGGACATGAAATAGACAAATGCATCTATAGCCAAACCGATAAGTATGATGAAGAAGAAGACATAAAAAATGTCTCTAATGCCAATTTCAAGAGGCCAGATCATCCTGTCTTCTCCTATGGGAACAAGGACGTTGTTGAAAATGCTCACCTTCTAAACAACCCATCTAAAAGATTGTCAGGTTTTGGTAGATGCGAAGGACCATCCATGTTCACTCGTAACATGACTTATCAACAAAATAGGAACAACTACCTAGGATAAGGCCAAAACCAAAATAGAAATTGAGCGGGCCAAGTCTAGATCAAGGTCAGAACATAAATGCCAATCAAGAAGATCTGGTTTCTAAACTTTATGGATTTTTGAAAAGATAAGTGTATGTAAATGATTAACTAACCCAAAGAGCCATAATCAACACTAGTGTATTGAACACAATACAAACCCAACTGGGGAGGTGACGACTCAAATGGCTGACATGCAAACCCATGCTAAATAAAATGATGCAACTTGTGCAACTATCAGAACGCATAAAGAACCCATAGGGCATGATTCCTTCAAACATTAAAATTGCAAAAATGGCCACTCTCTGCTTGTGAAAGGTCCTAGAAGAACCAATAGGCAAGACTACTCAAAATGACACTCCTATTACTGAGTCCCAATCTAAAACTATCATAATAGAAGAAAAACCTGAAGTAGAAGTTTCTACCAATAAGGATAAGGCAAAGGAGAAGGGTAAGGGAAAGAAGACAGTAAAGGAGAGGAAATCAGAACTAGTTGATGAAGTTTTAATAGATAGGTATCCTTATTCACCAAGGATTTCTTTTTCATATAAGCTAATCATGGATCACTTGAAAAGGAGATACAAAAAAATTATGGAAGTTGTGAAGAAACTACACATGGATATTCTGTTCCTGGATGCCATTGAAGAGATGCCAACATATGCAAAGTTCTTCAAAGATCTAATAATGAAAAAAAGGAAAGGAGACGATGTTGAAACTGTCAGGATAGACAAAATGTCCAGTGTTGTCATCCAAGCAAATATGCATGCCAGGAAGGACCTGGGAGCTTTTACAATCCCATTCAATGTGGGAGATAATGAGGTAAGAGAAGGTCTAGCCACTCTTGTATCAAGTATTAGCCTTATGCCTATCACACTAGCTCAGAGGCTAAGACTAACTGACATGGTCAAGATGGGAATACAAATTCAATTAGAAGGCCATTCTTTTATGAAACTGGTAGGGACTATAGAAGATGTTCCTATCTGAGTGGGAAGATTTTTCATACCATGTGATATAGTCATGATCGACACAATGGAAGACCCGATCTACCCTATCATATTTGGAAGACCCTTCCTATCCACCAGGAGATCCTTGATAGACGTCGAAGTAGGGATTATCACTATCAGAGTGGGGAATGATCATATTGATTTTCATGTTCAAAACTCTATGAGAGGACCATCTCTTTTTGAATCAGTCTATTTCATGGATATCTACAACCATTTTTGTGAGGAAGTCCACGATCAAAATGATATAGTTGACCCTCTCATGAGGGATTTGAACAATCCTGGCCAAAAAAATTAAATATTTAGAGGTAGATCAAAATTCTTGACTATCTAAATCAACCTAAAGAGGACTGTAGTGATGAAGAAGATGTAGATTTTGAGACAGTGAAGTACACCTCTCTAGAGAAAAATCTAAAAGATAAGGAAGCACCTAAGCCTAATCTAGAGTTGAAACAAATGTTTAAGGGGTTAAAATATGATTTTCTTGACATTAAAGAAAGGAATCTAGTTATTATAGATTCTTCCTTGATAGAAGACTAGCAGGAAAGGTTGTTGAATGAACTCAAACTGAGAAGGAAAGTGATAGGATACTCTATTAAAGATATAAAAGGCCCAAGACCAACCATTTGCATGCACATAATACACCTAGAAGATAATGCCAAACCTATAGTCCAACATAAGAGAAAGCTAACTCAAAATTTGATGGAAGTAGCCAAGAAAGATGTCAAAAAGCTCTGAGTGTGGGTATAATATGCCCAATAAGCGACGAAAATTGGGTGAGTCCCATTCGTGTAGTCCCTAAGAAGAGAGGCATAAAAGTGGTGAAGGGAGATATGGGTGATGAAGTGACAACATGAGAAGTATCGGGTTGGAAAATGTGTATCAATAATAGATAGCTCAATGTTACCACCAGGAAAGATCACTTTCCTATGTGGTTTATAGATCAAGTGCCAGAATGATCAGACACCATTCATACTTATGCTTTCTAGATGGATATTCATGGTTTTACTAGGTTCCCATTCACCTAGATGACAAAGAGAAGACCACCTTCACTTGTATCTATAGAAAATATGCCTTTTGAAGAATGTCATTCAGCCTCAGTAACACACTAGCAACCTTTCAAAGGTGCATGATTTTGGTGTTTGTAGACTTTCTAGAAGACATTGTGGAGGTGTTCATGGATGATTTCTCTATGTATGATGATGATTTTGACAATTGTTTGAGAAATCTATCTCAAGTGTTAAAATGATGAGAAGATAAACCATTAGTTTAGAATTGGGAGAAGTGCCATTTCATGCTCCAAGAAGGTATAGTACTCGACCACAAAATCTCTGTGAAAGTAATAGAAGTCAATTTAGGTAAGGTGGAAGCCATTTATAATCTACCACCCCAAATTTATTTGATAGGGATGAGAAGCTTTCTAGGACACACAAGCTAGTACAGGAGATTCATCAAGGACTTTTCCAAGATCTATAAACCCATGTCAAATCTGCTCATCAAAGATGTCGTGTGCAATTTCGTAGAAGAATGCTAGAAGGCTTTTAAAACCCTGGAAAATGCTCTGATGACCACCCCCAATTCTCTAGGATCCAGACTGGGAGCTTCCTTTTGAGGTGATGTGTGATGCAAGTGACTATACTATTGGAGTTGTTCTTGGATAAAAGAAAGATAAGAAGTACCACTTGATTTATTGTGCAATCAAAATGCTTGATGAAGCTCAAGTTAATTATACCACCATAGAAAAAGAAATGCTCACAATTGTGTGCCTTTGACAAGTTTAGGTCCTACCTAATTGGATCAAAAGTGAAAGTATACACAGATCATGGAGTTATCAAGTATCTCAAGCAGAAGAAAGACACCAAGCCCAAGCTTCTCTGATGGCACTATTTCTAAAAGAGTTTGATCACAAGATTATAGATAAAAAAGTAACAAAGAATGTAGTAGTCAACCACCTATCATCAATTGTTGTATCCAATGACAACTCACTATCGATAAATAACAACTATCCAAATGAAGCTCTGATCATGGAAAAAGCCATCAAGCCCAAAGTACCATGTTTTGTTGATATATGCAATTACCTTTGCTACCAACAATTGCCACCAGAAATCACTTACAAGAATAAGAACTGGTCGTTCTATGACCTGAAGAACTATTACTGGGATGACCTACTTTTGTTAAGAAGGTGTGTTAACAATATGTATCGTTGAAGCATTACAAAAGAGTTAGTGACATAAATCATTCATGAGTTCCACCCTTCACCTTATGGTGGGCATTCAAGAAGGGACAAAATGACCACCAAGATTTTGCAATCTGGATTTTATTGGCTTACTCTATTTAAGGATGCACATGCCTATGTAAAAATCTACAAAGAGTGTCAATGCATTGGAAATATATCCATAAGGAACAAGATTCCTATGTCTTATTGGATCAAAATTGAGATTTTTGATGTATGGGGGATTGACTATACAGAACCCATCCCATCTTTAAGAGGAAATCAATATATTTTGATTGTTGTTGTTTATGTCTCCAAATGGGTAGAAGTTATACTTACCCCCTCCTACAATCTAAAACCTATGATGAAGTTGTTTGAAAAATCATCTCTCCCAGATTCAGAGCCCCACACACTGTCATTAGTGATGGGGGATCCCACTTCATGGAAAGACAATTTGTTGCTCTATTGAGGAAATATGGGGTGAGACATAAGGTTTCCACAACTTATCACCCACAAACCTCAAGGCAAGTGGAGGTTTCTAATAGGTAAATTAAACAAATTCTAGAAAAAATGGTTGGAATGACCAGAAAAGACTGGTCAATAATGCTTGATGATGCCCTGTGGGAATATCATACTTCCTACAAGATTCCTATCAGAACAACCCCTACAAATTAATTCATGGCAAGGTGTGCCACTTACCAGTTGAACTGGGACACCAAGCTTTCTAGGCTATCAAATTCCTAAACATGGAGCAAGGATTAGCAAGCAAGCAAAGGCTTTTACAAATGTAAGAACTAGAGGAGTTTAGTCTCCATGCTTATGAAAACGTCAAGGTTTATAAATAGAGAAGCAAGGTGTGGCATGATGCCCACTTGAATAGAAAATATGTGTCTGAGGGAGACAAGGTTCTTCTGTTCAATTCAAGAATTAGAACTTTTTTTAGAAAACTAAAGTCAATATGGTCATTTGCCTTTAATATAAAAAATACCCATTGGGGATGATAGAGATTTTTTTAATGAAATACAGGTACATTCCATGTGAATGGATAGAGTGAAAAGATATTATGAAGATGAAGATTTCACGAGAAGAACTAAAGCTCAATTTGATGAACCCCCACATGCATCACCAGAACAAAATGAAGAAATTGTTGAAAGAGAGTCAAGGTAAAGACTATAAATTAGCGCTTCTTGGGAGGCAACCCAATGATTTTCTAAACCTATTTATCTAAATTATAGTTTATTTAATTTGCAATAGCTAGATTTTACTGATATCTATCCTAAATTTTATTTAGTTGCGATAAGGGGGGCCTTTTTTCCTAGTTTCTAGTGTACATAGAATAAAGTTAGTAAAAATATAAGATCTTTGCCTCTAATTCAAGGACCATTGGTTCATGAAAATAGCATCACGATTCAACCCAAGTCAAGCCATCGGCTTCATGTAGACCAGCCATCGAGTTCTCAAGGTAACGTGGAACCATCGAGAGATGATAGCCCGACCATCGAAAGTTCATGAATCTTTCTAGCCCTCAGGCTGTAAAGCCTAGTGAAACCATTGGAAGGCTAAATCCAAGCCATTAGATCCATCACAACATGCAGTCAAACCATCAAATAATGTTACTCTTCTTAGACCATCAGAAGACATGGGTTGTCCAGCCATCATATCAAAACATCTATCAATCCATAAACTTATGTGCCCTATTGAGCCATCGAAAGGCTCGTACACTAACAACCATCGGATGATAAAGGTGAAAGAACTGGCAAGTCATTGAATCTTCAACTCAGCCAAAACATTAGATGGCATGGAGTCTGTTGTTCCATCGGATCTTTAAGACAGCTAATCCATCAAAAGTTGTAAAGCTAGATATGATGGTTTCCCGAGTCCCGCCTTTAACATCACATGATTTGAGGCCTTAGATAAGTTGGTCTTAAAAGGAATGGTTGGACTACCCATATCACCAAGGTGCACCTCCTTTTTCGGGAGACCATCACTAAGAACTCCATAGTTAAGCGTGCTCAGCTTGGAGTAGTACTAGGATGGGTGACCTGTCGGGAAGTTGATCCTCGCATGTGCGTGAGTGAGGACAAAGTGTGCAGTTAAGGCTAGTGGTGGTGTGTGGGGACATTCATCATTCCTAAAACTCTACTAGAGCCTTGGGCAGTGGGATCAGGTGTTACAGATGGTATCAGAGCCATAACCCCTCCAGTAGGTGGGGCCCACATGGGCCATGGACACCCAGTCTTGAGTCGTGCGGTCTAGGCATGTCAGAAAGGACTGTCCATGGTTGACGTAGCCACCCTTGCACTGGTATTCCGTGATCAGGATTTGGGTGTCCATGGGCCATTGTGGGTCTGCTCTAAAATGGGGTCAGATTATGAGGCCATATAGTTGAGACTTGACGAGGACATCAAGAGTCTAAGTGGGGGAGATTGTAACATCATAGGATTTGAGGCCTCAGATAAGTTGGTCTTAAAAGGAATGATTGGACTACCCATATCACCAAGGTGCACCTCCTTTTCCGGGAGTCGATCACTAAGAACTCCATAGTTAAGCATGCTCATTTTGGAGTAGTACTGGGTTGGGTGACCTGTTGGGAAGTTGATCCTGGCATGTGCATGAGTGAGGACAAAGCGTGCAGTTAAGTCTAGTGGTGGTCTGTGGGGACAGTCGTCATTCCTGAAACTCTACTAGAGCCTTGGGCAGTGGGCCCAGGTGTTACACCGCCACTACTTGGGATGCCTCTATCAAAGGAAAAGAAGGCCAGTACACTATACAGTCATGCAAATGCATTAAACTCTAGACACCTAATCTCACAAACTAAGGCAACTAATCTAACTACTTAAGAGACCATAAGAAGACATCGTCTTCAACCTCCAACCATCGAAAGCAAAGAAAACCACAAGAGGGTCCACTTAGCACCTGCAAAGCACACATACTACAACAGACAATCACTATAGTGGCACATGAGTCAAGCCCCTATGAGCAAGAGACCCAAACGGCCTGCCAACAAATTTGGAGCAGCAAAAAGTTAGCTAATGACAATGGTGATTGGTAATCTTCTTCTTCTCGCTTTAGTTTTTTTACCAACTGACTGCTTTCTCTTTCTTCTAGTTAATATCCTTGCTTCAACAGACCATCATCAACTTCTTTCTCCTTCTCTTCTGCCTTTTTGTCTTCCTCTACAAACAATCAAAAGGGAGAGTAAGACCATCATGTCATCACCTTCTTACTGTAAGACATCAATTTCCGCTTACCCCGCTTCCCCTCTACAATTGATTTGCTGACTATCAGTTCTCCTCTACTAACCATCAGTTCTCCATTTCTTAAGGTAGCCATGTGAAACCATCAATTGGAAGTTTTCTTCGGCAACCATAGATTGTTTACCTCCTTGGTAGAACCATCAAATCATCAATCGTCACTTCTAAACAGACTATCAGATCATAACTTTATTTGTTGTCAAGTTTCTCTCACAGAATTTTGATCATTTGACCACCAATCCTATTTTGAGAACCATCGATAGGTAGCTACCCTAGTGAAACCATCAATTTTTCATCTTCCTTGGCAAAACATTGGATCATAACCTTCTCACTAAAACCATTAGTTAGCAGTGATTCTAGGTAAACCATTAGTTGTCTACCTCCAAAGTAAAACCATCGAGTATTTGATCTTCCTTAACAAACCATGTGTTTGCAATCATATAACTTTAAAATATAAAATGAATTGTTTTTCTAACACTAGAAGTGATACACAAGTATGTACATAACACCCAATTATTAAAATGGAAGGAAATATAATAAAAGAACAAGGCATCAACAAGGGTCTAGTTAGTCAAAAAAGTGAGACCAGCAAAACTAGAGTGTCATGACTCAGGAATAAACTGAAAGGTTAAAAGATGAAGCAATTGCTTATATCAAGATCCATGGGGAGCCTACCCTAAAAAGAATTAGAGCCAGGTCAGAAGTTGATAGACAAAAAAGGATATATGAGTCAATCCTTGAAGAATCCTCCAGTACAGATGATTCTAGGAGGGCTGAGATTTTTGAATATAAGCCATCTAATGAAGTCCATAATCCCAAGAAAAGGAGGGAACCAAGCCCCCCTCCCCACGATAAACTAAGCAAGTGACAAGGATGTCAATAGTGGACAATACCAAAGAACAACCAGTACCACATCAAGTAGTCACCGCTACTACATAAGTTCTTTCCAGGGTTGTTCCACCAGCAACAAATTTGGTTTATAAGGAACAATCTGATAATTATTTTCTATCTAGTGACGACAAATACATGGATGTCTGGGACCAGATGTTCCCAAAGGAAAACTTGAAAACTACAAGGCTTGGTGATGTGGACACCCTAGAAAGAATGTGCATCGAAGCACCTCTCCTACAATGAACTCACCCTAGAATTCATGTCATCTATGAAGAAGTTGCCAATAACAAAAGAAGAGGCAAAAGAGTGGAGGGGCATTACAAATTAGTAGTGCAAATTGTCATAGAAGAATATATACTCACTGAGAAGTGACTCAATCCCACTTCCAATGACTATGATGAACAAGCATAAATAGCCAATAGAGTAAAAGGAGATAGAGATTTCTGAGGCTTTCTCATTGATCAAACATTTAAGAAATTATCTGGAGAAAGTCGGTATAGTTCGGGGGCACTCTAAAGCTGCTAAATGCATTCTAAATTCATATGAGTGGTACACAAAATCTTCTCCAACACCATGTTCTTCAGGACAGACACATGGAACATGACGTGAATGGATCTCCACATTCTTTGGAGCATCATGGAGAATGATCTAGTCAATATTGAATGAACATTAATTGATAGGCTCATTGCAACAGTTGGACTAGAAGCTCCCATGACTTTGCATGGGAGGCCGCATCACATACAATGCTCATTGTCTAGGGTACCCTAGTGAGCTGAAATTCTTCCTCAGATCTGATGGGCATCCACTAGTTGATTCCAAGTATCTTATGACCACCGACATCTTGAAGATCAAGCAACTTTCTACCCCTCCCAAAAATGTTCAATTATGATTATGATAGACTTACATTCAGGGAGGGTGAAATCTTAAAAATGAAGGATGCATCCAAACCCATACAAACTACCAGTGAGCAAGCACTGACAGATTCACATATGAAGTAGGTAGAAGATCACTACTACAAAGAAACCAACCAAGAAAAAAGTGATATTGCGCCTCCCAAAGAAGATGGTGACAAAACCTAAGAAAATGAATTCTCCCCCACTCGAGGCAGTAAATCTCATAGAGAATGAAATAAAACATCTGGCGATTACACCTATCATTAATATACATGGGACATTAGGAGGAGTAGAGTTCGAACCTCCAACAAATGTTAGTGTCCCAGAACCTTATGAGGAAGCTCTGGCTGATAAAATCCCTATATCTTCTTCAAGAAATGTTATAACAGAGACTTTTGTGGAGCCAGAGCAAGAGGGGACTAGAGAACCTCACAAAAATATGAGTGCGGCATCCCACCAAACTATTCTTGAGGAAGTAAACAATTGTTTCCAAGCTGATCTATCACAGATCAAGGAGCTGACAGAGAAATAATGGATATGATAAGAAATGAAAAACTTATCAATCAACATATCCAGAAGGGAGATTCCAGATAAATAACTACCAAGAAAAGCAACTCGACCTAGTCATGGAGAAGAGTGAAGCATACACATAAGTAGGGGATACAAAGGATCCACATGAGAAAAAGAACCAGAGAAAGAGGCTAGCTCAAGAAGGCACATGCAACAACCACAATGACCTCCTATTATGATAAGATTTATTGAGATTGGGCAAGAGATGAATGACCTTTGTGAGATTGTCTCTACTTCTTCTTTAAATATTTCAAATTTAACTACAAATATGTATGTACTAACCATGTAGGTGAAAAATTTACCAACTGACATGCAACCACTACTAGGCCTGCCACACTAGATGCAACTTCTAGCTACAAATCAAGTGCAGGTCGTGAGGCCTTGTGGGTATGACAAAAGAAGTTTCCCTTCTCAGAAAAAAACGTGAAAACTTACACCAAGAGAAGAGAGACTGTGTGCAAAGGAAATGAAGTGGAAGGAAGCACCAACAACATTGCCTTCCAGCAATGATGCATCGCCAAAAAGTCAACAAATTGCCAATGTAGAAGCCTCATCTTCGACGGTAGCCGCCATTGACATCCAACTCAAGATGAATATGGTGCTAGCCAAGATACAAACTCGCAAGGCTACACCACCTCCAGAAAATGAAGCCACAATGGAGTTATCTTCTAAACCTAGGAAGTAGGACTCTGTAGGGAACAAGGAAGTGCCCGTTGGGGAGGACAAACTGATGAATCCCTATTTTAGGGCTCCAACTTGTGGCATATTGCATTTCAATCACATCTACAATTGATAGATTACATGTTATTTCCCTCAATATGTGTTTTACTATCAAATGCACTTAAGAATGGTTTTTGCACATTTTATAGGTACTTTGGCCACTACTTGATGGAATGGAGAGAAGATGGTCGAATCTAGGGTTTCCCTAGGCTTGGAGGAGCCCGAACTGAGGCCAAAACAACTCCCAACCTACCCCAAGTGGTCAAAGAATGTATTAAAACAATAGCCTTCACAAATGTGCAAGTTGAAGACCCAAATTCAATGGAAGGACCCCATAACGACCGTGCTGCCATGGAATGGCCATTTTGGGACATGCCCCAATTAGCAAAACCTTCAAAATTTGATCGAGTTGGCCAGAACGACCATGCTAGTTAGAATGGCCATGTTGGGAGTTCCCAGAATGGCCATGCTGACCAGAAGGACCGTACTACCAATCCTAAAAACCCAGAATTTCCATGTGCATTCCATTTTTACACCACATTCATTCCCATCCACCACAGTTGTGCTACCCACTGCCCAACACAGCCGTGCTACTCACAATTTATCCTGATTTTATGCATTGTTCTACCCACTTTACCCCACTTAACCTAATGCTTCCCCACCGCCTACATATACTTGGGTGGCATCTCTAAAATGAGGTTAGCTACCTTATACCACCTCCTAGATCCCCATTTTCACATTCCACCCATTCCACTCCATTTCCACCTCCATTTCACAATTTCCGCCATCAAAACCCTAGTTTCTCAGTGATTTGACCCTATTCCACCATTATCCCATGCCCTTGCACCTTAGAGGAGGGAGGAGGACGTCCTATAGCAGCTGAAGTGGAGGGTTTCTCCATCTACACTGAGCTCCATGACTTCTTCTACCTCTTTCTCCTTTCTTTTTGTATTTTCCATTTCTATTAGTAGGTAGGACCCTTGGGTGGGTTGTTTGGGGTGAAAAATGTTACTTTGATACCATGTTGGGGGAAAATGATATATAAACATTGTAATTTCGTTTGTTAATGATTATGTTCTATTTCTATCTCACTCTTCATGAATTGCTTGTTTGTTTGTGCTTGAGATCACATAGGAATTTAGGGAAATTGCTTATGTGTGAATTTTGGGATTTGCTCCTAGGTCTAATTCATAGATCCCTAGCTAGCCACCATCTTCCTACATGATAATCAATTCTTGTAACCCTAGTTGAGAGATATAATTAGCTATATTAGATGAATTTAGTGTGCTTAGCATGGAGCTTTCTTAACGCTAGAATGTGGGTGATGGAAGGCCTAAATCCCACTTCCACTCCCATTACTAACCTCAGCCCCTAATCATCCTAAGATCATCTAACCTAGAAACCTAGGCTTGTTTAGACTCTAATTGAATTTCACCTAAACCCAAACCCAAGTGAGCCTCACAAGGGTAGTAGGAGGTGTTAGGGACTAGTTCCCCTATACACAACCTAGCATATCCATGGTCAGATAGTAGTTTAGGATAATTCATTAGACTCTAGCTTGTTGTTTGGTTTGGTAATATAAATGAAATCATTATGTTTACATTTCACCCCCCAACCTTATTGATAAGTGCATACCCTAAACAACCCACATTTCCCTTACTTGATTAAAAACCCTATTTGCCATCTTCCTTATCTAACTTAGTTAGTTCTTTACTTTCTTAGTTATCTTCTTGCCTTGTTTTTTATTTTTTCTTACTAGTTTAGGTCTTTAATTGCTCTTTTTCCATATTTTCTAGCTTAGTGTAGTGTAGACCTCCTCTTTCCTATCTTAGCATAACGTGTTCTCTTTCCTTTCTTGACTTAGTGTAGATTTTTCTTTTCTTACTTTGCTTTTTCTTTTCTTGCTTAGTAGAATTAACTGTCTAGGGTTAACTTAGTTTTTGTTCTTGTTTGCTTTCATTCACTTGAGTTCTTGCTCAATTTAGTGTAATCATCAACTCGTCTTTAAGCCCTTCAACCCTAGACTCCACAGTAGTAACCTAGCCCTAAAACTAGTCTAGCTCAAGTGCCCCCTTTTCTCCCTGTGGATCGACCCTATACTTTTCGCCCGCGTATACTATGACAGGATCCCATGCACTTGTGGATGTAGTGTTTTAGTTTATGCGAGTGTGTTAAATTTAGGTCCTTATAAATTTTGAAAGTTATCCACCGTGTGTGTCTATTTGTGGGGTTGGATCTATTCAAACTCCAATTGAGTAGTGTGTAACACCACTGGCAGAAATGCACCAAGCTTTCTGGCGCCATTTCCGGGGACAGAAAGCACCATAGCTACCTAGTAGTTGTGGTGTTGAATCTCCCCTTTGGAACCATATTTTTCCAATTTGTTTTGTTATGTTTGAGAAACACACCAAGCTTTCTAGAACCATTGCCAGGGATAAAGGCATTTGGCCTAGCTAGTTAGTTTTGCTTTGATCTTTTCCTACTCCCCTACCCTTGCCATTCCTTATTCATTATTCTATGTTTTTTTTTGTATATTGGTTTTCTAACTTTATTTCTTTTGTTTGGTTGTACATTTTGCATGTGACAAGCCACTCGGGGAAGATAAGATGGAAGGCCAAAATGCACCTCACAAGCCACTTCAAGATTACTTCATGCCTAGCAACTACAAATTGTCAATTGCAAGCAGAGTTGATCAAATGCTAGGGGAGCAATTCTCCATTCCTCCAGGTCTTATTGGTCTCCTCCCCACATTGTATAGCTCAGAGAGTGAGAACCCCTACAAGCACTTGGATTCATATCTTGAAGTATGGTCCACCTTCTGGACACTGATGGCCAGTGATGACACAATCCGGTTGACCTCGTTCTCATTCTCCCTAAAAGACAAAGCTAAAGATTGGTATGATTCTAGGAGGGACATCATGAGTTGGAAAGCGATGAAGAATGCCTTCCTAAGGCAACTCTACTCTATAACAAGGTTAAAACAAATGCAGTGTTCCATAACAAGTTTTATTCATATGGGCACTGAATAGTTTCACAATGCATGGGAGAGATTTAAGAAGATGTTGAGAGATTGCATGCACCATGAGATCCCTTTGTGGTAGCCAGTTCAGTCCTTTTACTTCGGTCTATCTCCAAAGATCCAAACCATAGTAGATTCTACTTGTGGAGGAGTTTTCATGGCTAGGCCACCCGAGGAGATATGGCCCTTATATGAGCAACTGGCAGAAGGTTCAAGAATCTGAGCTTCTAGCATAATGAATGATGATGGTCATGCCTTTGATATGACATCTCTAACTTGTAATGACTCAAGCCCGCAAGTGAATAAGATTCTAGGTGACATGGTGAGATTCATGAAGAACCAAGTGATAAATGTTCCTTTCCACACGATCAATTCTATTGAGTTCCATGGTGAAGAATAGAAGACACCTCACTCCTATAGCTACCAGGAACCACAAAGTCCAAGATACAACTCAAGGTTAGAGGAATAGGTTCTTTCTAGGTTGAAGATCTTTGATGACATACAAATTAATGTGACAAGGCTTGAGGAGAGGATACATCATCTATCTTCCATAATTGCTCTCTAAGAAGAAAATTTGTCTTCAAAACCCATCTTTAGTTTCAATGAAGCAAGTGGACCAATGCCTTCTTCAAAAGTTCTCTATAGTCCACCTCCCATGCAAGTCCATCCCATATACCACTTCCAAGGCAATACAAGCCTTACACTACTCCTCCCCCTCTATTACCACACATTTCCAATCAATTCACCTTCTAACCTCAAATCTTCCCACCACCTCAATTTCAATACCAAGCATCACCTCCACCACCTCCACAACCACAAATAGCTCCCCCTCTCCATCATGAGAAAGGAAGTGTTGTGACATTTCTAAGGAGTGGAAAATCTCTTGAGTAGCCAACAAGTCAAAGAAAGGTTGATAGGCCAAGGCAGTACAAGGATGATACTATGATTGAGATTGTTTAACACAATACCGTGAAACCACGTGTTGATTTTATGACACTACATGTTGAGTCTGGGATACCATGTGCTCCACCTCACACTCTATTTGTAGGTTCCACCATCCCTAGTGTTCCATATACTAGCATGCCACAACAAAATCATGTTGATGTAAGTAAAGCCAAAGAAAGTGATCCACCATTCCATGAAGCAATAGATGAGCCACCAGAAGTAAGGAGGAGACAAAAGCATAATGTTGACATTATTGAGGTGTTTCGCCAAGTGAAGGTCAACATTCGATTGTTGGATGCTATCAAGAAAATTCCATCATATGCCAAGTTTCTTAAGATCTTATGCACTATGATGAGAAGGTCAGTGTGGAGAATACCAAAGAGAGTCAAGTTGACCAAACAAGTGAGTGCAATCCTCCAACGCTCACTTCATGTGAAGAGGAAATACCTAGGAGCCCCACTCATACCTAGATACATTTGGGGGACATTGCATAGACAAATCGCTACTTGATTTGGGATCTAGTGTGAATTTGATGCCATATAGTGTCTATGTTGAGTTGGGCTTAGGCAAATTGAAACCAACTCATTACACTCACCATTTAGCAGACCGTTCCATCAACGTGCCTAGAGGAAGAGTGGATGATGTTTTGGTGGTGATTGATAAGGAAAGGGGAGCAATGTTCCTGACTAATTTCATTATTCTTGACATGGAGCCAGATGATAGGAAGATTCCTATCATCTTGGGAAGACCCTTCTTGTCTATAGCTGATGTCGAGATACATGTTCGCAGTGGCATAATGATAGTCTTGTTCATGGACATGAAGATAAAGTTCAACATATACAAGTCATCAACCCGATGAGTTCGAGATGAGGATATTGGACATGATCACTTCAAGAGTCTGACCGATCATCTGAGAGAAGGAGATCTGAATGAGAGACTTGAGGATAGCTCTAGTTATCAAAGGGATGAGGAACATAGGTTGAATTCAAATGAGAGATGCATTTATTGTAAAAATGGGCACACGAGGGTGTTGAATGGTTGAGCTATTGAATAATCTCCAAGAATCCCAACTGAAGGCAGGAAACTCAGTGCTTGTGGGAGGCAACCGACAAAGGTTTGGTAATTTTTCACCCAACCTTTCATTTTTGATACTTTTTGTTTATTTTACACTTGTCTAAGAAAAAAAAACACACACACACACTATACTTGGTAGTTTTGTTGTTTGTGAATCATTTTAGAACATGTACAACAGAGGAAAGATGATTCATAGAAGAGACAACGAAGCAGAAGATCATAATTGAAGAGAATATTGTAAAACAATAGAAAATCTATAGGAAGGAGAACAACACGACCGTTCTGCACAACACGATCGTGTTGTTGGAAATCCAAAATGGTCATTTTGTGCAGAACGACTGTGGTGTCTTGATCATGCATGGGACACCTTGAGATCTCCCTCTCCCAGTTTGTGTTTTTCTACTCCAACTCCAAGTCCTCTACCCTATCATCCTAAACTTCTATTTCATGTTGAGGACAACATGGTTTAAGAGTTTGGGGTGGTAGGGCAGTAAGCCCTTGCTTTACCCAACTCTTCTCTATGTTCCTTGTTCTAAATTTTTGCTTAAGATGATCAAATAGTATAACCATCTCTCATACTTGTGTATCCATACTTTTTGTGCTTGTGTTACATGCATGCATATCATATAGGTCAATTTCATGCATTTTTTGCGTAAATTTCAAAAAATTTGCTTTTTGTCATGCGTTGCATATCATGTAGATTTTTGTAATTTTTGCATGTTTTAGCTAGGATTTACTTGTTTTCTGCTTTATGTTCCATAATGAAGGCTTAGATGTGATTAAAAGCGATTTGGCACCATTTTTGCAAATTTTGCCCAAGTTTAGAACTCTTGCCTAAAAAATGTGTTTTGACCCAATATCTACTTTTTGGATTGAAAATGATGACCTTTGACAAATGCAAGTGAATTATCATTGTTTATTTCTAAATGGCCTCAATCTTGATTTTTTACATGTGTGTCACCTGTCTCATGCTTGTGAACTATTTGGTTGAGTTGTAATTCAAGGAAGCTGCAAACACCTAGAGTTTTGTAGATCTCATGATAGAAATGTGGTTTTAATATTGCTCGTTCATGTGGTGTGACATTTCTTGATGAAATTATTGTAGTAACTTTCATGGAGGAGATCTCATGTTGATGTCCACACTAGTAACCCCTATTCGACTCACTTTTCTCCTACCATCTTCATGCCTCTCCGCCTCATGAAAGAATGCCAAAGTGCACACATTTAGCCTTGGCCACCTCCAAAAGTTTGGGGTGGCCATATCCATACCCCCACTTCACTCTCATCGTCATGTACCCTATCCACATCAAGGGCAGAGAAAAAGAAAAAAGAATACAAAAATAAAATGAGAGTTGCTCTTATTTAAGACCATATAAATAGAGAAAAGATGAGTGTGTAAAAGAACTCCAAACTCTTACCACAACCCTTTATTCCTTTTGCATGCCCATGGAGCTAGGAAATATCAAACCTATCTCATTTTTTCCCTTTTCGTAGCCAAGTGGGTCACTTAGTGTAGACGGACATATGAGATTGAATGCATGAATGTAAAACAACAAAATTAGTCTTTTTTGAACTATGCTACCATGAAATGGTTTACCCAGAGTGATATGACAGCCATATGGATTGATTGTGTTTTCTATTCTCTATATTTGAAGTTTTCACGCTCAGTGCTCTAATAATGATTGGTTTGTGAAAGTGGGGAGGACAGAGGTGGAATGCATGTACCTAGTCAACTTTGATCCGTAATCAATATTCATATATTGCAATGCATTTGTCATTTCTTGATTGTGGAAAAATTGTAGAGAGAATTAGTTGGACCATACTTGAGGACAAGTATGTTTTAAGTTTAGGGTGGTAATACAACCCTATTTTAGGGCTCCATCTTGTGTCATATTGCACTTCAATCACATCTACAACTATTCATTACATATTATTTCCCACAATATGTGTTTTACTATCAAATGCACTTAAGAATGTTTTTTGCATGTTTTATAGGTACATTGGCCACTAATTGATGGAATGGAGAGAAGATGGTTGAATCTAGGGTTTCCCTAGGCTTGGAGGAGCCCAAATTGAGGCCAAAACCACTCCCAACCTTCCCAAGTGGTCAAAGAATGTATTAAAGTAATAACCTTCATGAATGTCCAAGTTCAAGACCCAAATGTAGGGGAAGGACCCCATAACTTATGTGCTACCATTGAATGGTTGTTTGGAACATGCTCCAATCAACAGAACCTTCAAAAATTGACCTAGTTGGCCAGAACGTCCATGCTAGCTAGAATGGCCATTTTGGGAGTTCCCAGCACGGTCGTGCTGGCCAGAACAGTCGTGCTACCAGTCCTAAAAACCCATAATTCCCCTGTTCATTCCACTTTTACACCATGACATTCCCATCCACCACAACCATGCTACCCACTCCTCACTACATCCATCATGCCCAGTACAACCGTGCTACTCACAATTTTACCTAATTTTATACACTATTCTACCCATCTTACCCCCATTAACCCAATGCTTCCCCACCACCTATAAATATTTAGGTGGTAGCTCTAGCACGAGGTTAGATACCTTCTTCCACCTTCTAGCTCCCCATTTTTTTATTCCACCCATTCCAATCCATTTTCACCTCCATTTCACCATTTCCACCATCAAAACCCAAATTTCTTAGTGTTTTGACCCTATTCCACGATCATACCATGCCCTTGCACCTTCGAGGAGGGATGATGACGTCTTGTAGAAGCTAGAGTGGAGGATTTCTCCATCTACACCGAGCTCCATGGCTTCTTCTACCTCTTTCTCCTTTCTTTTTGTATTTTCCATTTCCATGAGTAGCTAGGCCCCTTGGGTGGGCTGTTTGGGGTGAAAAATGTTACTTTAATACCATATTGGGGGAAATGATATGTAAACATTATAATTTCATTTTCTAATGATTATGTTCTATTTCTATCTCACTCTTCATGAATTGCTTGTCAGTTTGTGCTTGAAATCACCTAGGAATTCAGGGAAATTGCTTATATGTGTGAATTTTGGGATTTGTTCCAAGGTCTAATTCATGGATCCCTAGCTACCCACCCATCTTTCTACATGATAATAAATTCTCCTAACCCTAGTTGAGAGATATAACTAGTTAGATTAGATGAATTTAGTGAGCATAGCATGGAGCTTTCTCAAGGCTAGAATGTGGGTGATGGGAGGCCTAAAACCTCACTTCCACTTCCATTACTAACCTCAATCCCTAATCATCCTAAGATCATGTAACCTAGAAACCTAGGCTTGTTTAGACTCTAATTGAATTGCACCTAAACACTAACCCAATTGAGCCTCACAAGGGTAGTACGGGGTGTTAGGGACTAGTTCCCTTATACACAACCTAGATTGTTGTTTGGTTTGGTAATCTAAATGAAATCATTATGTTCACATGTCACCCCCAACAAAATTGATAAGTGAATCCCCTAAACAGCCTACATTTCCCTTAATTGCTTTAAAACCCTAATTGCCATCTTTCTTAAATAGTGTTAGCCAAGTTAGTTATTTACTTGCTTAGTTAGCTTCTTGCCTTGTTTTTGCTTTGTTCTTGCTAGTTTAGGTCTTTATTTGCTCTTTTTCCCTATATGCTAGCTTAGTGTTGTGTAGACCTCCTCTTGCCTACCTTATCATAACTTGTTCTCTTTCCTTGCTTTCCTTAGTGTAGATTGTTCTTTTCTTGCTTTGTTTTGTCTTTTCTTTCTTAATAGAATTAACTCTCAAGGGTTAACTTAGGTTTTGTTCTTGTTTGCTTTCCATCACTTGCTTTCTTGCTCAATTTAGTGTAATCATCAAATCACCATTAAACCCTTCAACCCTAGACTCCGCGGTAGGAAACTAGCCCTAAAACTAACCAAACTTTAGTGCCCCCTTTTCTCCATGTGGATCGACCCTATACTTGCCTCCCTCCTATACTACGACACGATCCCGTGTGCTTGTGAGTGTAGTGTTTTAGTTTATGTGAGTCTGTCAAGTTTAGATCCTTATAAATTTTGAAAGTTATCCACCGTGTGTGTCTATTTGTGGGGTTGCATCTATTCAAACTCAAATTGAGTAGTGTGTAACACCATTGGCAGAAACACACCAAGATTTCTAGCATCGTTGTCGAGGATAGAAAGCACCATAGCTACCTAGTAGTTGTGGTGTTGACTCTCCCCTTTGGCACCATCGTTTTCCTATTTGTTTTGTTGCATTTGAGAAACACACCAAGCTTTTTGGCATCAGTTCTGGGGAGAAAGGTGCTTGGCCTAGCTAGTTAGTTTTGTTTTGATCTTTCCCTACTTCCCTACCCTTGCTATTCTTTATTCATTTTTCTTTGTATTCTTTTTGCATTGGTTTGCTAACTTGCTTATAATTAGAGTGTAAAAGACCTACCATGTGGAAGGATGGTTTTTGAGAAGCCAGAGCATAGTATGATACAAGAAACCATGATATGTCTGAAACATCTGATACAAGGAGTAAGCGGGTAGTATTGTCCAAACTAGAGGGAAATATACAAAGATTGTATCTTACCCTAGGAAATGCAAAACTCGGGGGACTACACATTTTTGGTGCTGAGAACAATTGAATCAATAAATAGTGGAGTCCCTTACAGAAGATTGCAAGTGAATACTTCCATGCTCTATGAGGAAAGAACGCCATGGAGGTTGATAACACCTCATTTTATACACTTCTCACATATATTTTATACCTCCCCTAGCATACCTTTTATATATATTCCCATTTATTTTAGTACTTTATGCCAAGTATCTCACTTACCAACTTTTCCCTTGTTTGTAGGGTCGCATCGAGCCAAGGTCGCGGTCGACACCTCGACCGTGGCCCATTTGACCATTAGAGCCACCCCACCACAGTCGAGGCCTCCCAGAATTATCTTGACCCCTCACATCCATGCCCCTCACACCCGTGTGCCTGATGCCCCACACATCGTGGTCCACACATTCATGGCATGAAGACACGACTGGTCTTTAGACTGTGGTTCGACCAAAGGGTACGACAACCAGGCCGTGATCGAGAAGGTGGCTTAACCAGGCCGCGACCGAGGAGAAGAAGGCAATGAAGCCTCAACGAGGCCTAGCTTCAACCAAGACAAAACCTCAACCACGGTCGAGGAGTTGTGTTAGTGGATCATGCCTATAAATAGGCCACCTACACACCTTGTCAAATCATTAGATCTAAAAAAGGACCACAAAGTGTTGCCATTTTCCAAACTCATTCCCATCAGTCTTAGAATTCTAAAGGTGGAAGCTGAGGAGAGAGAAGAGTGAAGACTCCATCTTCTTTGAGAGAAGGAGAACGTCCACGCCATCAACCTCATGGATCTGGATCTGAAGAAGTACTGAATTGTATCACATTCTTCTCTCTCTATCTAGATCTATCACTTCCATCTCACTATACTTCCCTCATCTCTTTGTGGAACTTGATGTATCTATCATTTTGTAATGTCATTATGCTTCCCATAAACATGTGTGGCTAGACGCTTAACTTGGGTTGGGAGTATCCAGTAAGGCTCTCCTAATATGTATATTGTCTCTCCTTTATTAATATATATATATACTATCATCAAGATTATCTCCATGCACCAGTTTTAATGCTTCACTTGTATGCTTAGCTACCATCTTGTGATGTTTGATCATTGGTACCTCAAAAGAGTAGTATCACTAATATCTTGTGCTATGGAGTAGTATGAATGCATGAAAATGTTGGAATGCTAAATCTTATGATCATATGTTCTTCTTTGTAGTTTTTCGATAGTCATCTCGAGAGAGAGGTTGTCCCTTGACTTAGATCTATCCTCATCTCGAGAGAGAGAGGAATAGACACCTTTATGATTGCTTGTAATCTTGATAGAGTATATGCGAGGGAGAGATGATGCTTGCATATTGGTGAGAAATCTTAGTAGGTGAAACCCAATCCAAGTTTCCCTTCCATATCTTTGTTTCCATCTTATTTTCTTATGCTTTGTTCTTATTTTCTTTGGTTTATTTATTTTTCTTGGGTTTGAGTATTATCATTTCTTTGAGAACACCCTTTTAAACTATTTGTTATCCGGAGTATATGAGTGTGAGACTGTGTGCGCTTAACACCTGCTAACCTTGTCCTTGTGGTTCAACCCCGATAACTACATCAGACCCCATATAATAGTTGTGGGGGGCACATGTGTTACTTATTTTTCTTTACTTCATTTATGCAACTATTTTGAATCTAGTTTTGGATTTGCTAAAATTTTGAAAAGTCAAATGATTTTTTTTCCAATATATATTGGTTAATCCTCTTAACATTAGATGGAAACATTCTTATAAATAGAGATCTCTGAAAACAAATTTCAAATCAATTTTATTGGGGGTTGTCACCACTCTTACCTTAGAACTTCTGGTCTTCATGCTAATTTCTTAGCATAATCATTCCAAGAGTGATGTTTTGGGTTATTGATTCATCTAATAAAACTCTACTTGACCATATCTTCGCACCATTCTTATCTCAAGATACCACAGGAAATAAAAGGAACACTACTATCCCAATAGAAACCTTCTAACATAAGGAGGATTCCTCCTGGCGTACCCTCGATTGACCACCTAGATCCTCAGTACATGTTAGAAAGTACAAACACCAACAACATAGGAAACAACTACCCCTCCCTGTGCTAAATATCTGCTATGGGAACAAAATAGGCTCAACAACCTACATTTCCTAAAAATTCCATTACTTAAAAGCCTTGTGAGCAAGAATAAAAGTCAAGCATGAATAAAAACTTGAGAGTTATGCATGGAAAGATGTTGAAAGTCTCTATGCAGATGTTGTCTAGCTACACTTAAGAATGAAAATATGTCATGCCTGGTAGAGGAACCTGGAAGCCAATCAAATATCCACCTAAATTTTGACGGATATCTCACACAACCACCTAAACTACATCATGACTGAAAACATAGTGACATTGTCTTACAACAATATTCATAGTTGAGTAAACCCTAGAAAGAGAGGAAACACAAGCAACTTTGGCCCACCTTTACACCATTAGCTAGGACTACCCAAAAAAATAAAGGTCAGGTGTGAAAGCTGCCTCTATGGAATTTTGTGTAAGTATGGCTTGGAAATGAGACTAGGTGTATTTTGTGAAGGGTACACTCCTCCTAAGAAGAAGATACATTAGGAGTATGAGGTCATGCAACCCTAGACTAAAGAGGGAGGAAATGGGAGTATAGTAAGCAGTTCAAGCTATTGTATAGAGATCATGACAAAAGGATGATATCTTGACATGGTTAACAATATATAAAAACACTAAACAAATAAATCCCTAGCATTTAGTTGATGCATTGATTCTATTTATTACCTTGAGTACAAGCTACAATATTTTTTGTGGGGTTGATAACATCTAATTTGCTGAAATTTATGCATAATTTTACCCTTAATTCCCCTCTTTATACAGAGTTACCCTTCCTCATACTTTTCTCATGATTACCAATTACACCTTGGTTGAAATATAACAACTCATTTCTATGAAGATAGCTCACCAAGTGATTGTTTTTACCATTGAAAAGATTGTCGATCACTTTCTAAAACTGATGGAGACCTTCCATAGCCATAGAACCTAGGAAGAACTAGCACTTCCCTGTTGGGATTTACATGGTCAGAGTAGGCAGTGGAAACAAAAAATTTGCTTGACCATCAACCAATAACCAACATATCGCATCAATATCTATATAATGGGAAGGATGGTTTTAGCTAGTTATACCTGGTCTTGAGGCTTGCTCAGTGACTATACCTCATAGCAAGGGCGGTCTTCAACCACCTGTCTTCGACGACGTCTGTGCAGCTCCTAGTCTTGACCCAAACTGCGGTTGACTATTGTCCTCCTGAGTGGAAGAAGTCTCCTGCCTCTATAGATAGTCCACACAGACTACTGGGAACTCTAGTCATCCTGAATGATGGACTAGAAGGAGTTGTCCCCTTTTGTCAATGTACTAGTCACTGACACACTCTCCCACCACTAGTTGCTTTTATGTAGTTGTCTTTCCCTCGTTGTTCCTCCCTGGATAGGTAGAACTTGCTTGGGCTCTCTAGGTTACCAAAATCAGAGAGGACAACAAATTTATAGGCAACTGATGCTCTGAGTTGTGTATTTAGAGAAGCCCCATATACCCCTCTATTATAGTACAGGGTAGGGTCAGGGTTCCCAGTTTGTGCAGGAGTATAAGGGTCTAGAATTTTCATGAACAATTTGCACTGCGGTAGGCGAACTGATCATTTCATAACTAAATTGGTCATTTGGGAGTGTGAGCCGACCAGTTCACTAGTAAACCATCAGTTGGAAGTGTGAGCTGATTGTTTCACCCAATAAACTGGTTGTTTCACTTCCCAGACCTTCTTGCAATTGTCTTTCCTTTTTTTATAATTAATGCAAATATTAATTCTTGTCCCAATCGAATTGAACAAGTGAAATGAAAAAACTTTTCTCACAAATTGGGAAAACCCAACACATCCTGTTTGGTCCAAATGAACCGATCGGTTCACAAGAGTGAATCAATCATCTTACTGACTATGAGCCAATCGGTTCACCCAGTGAATCGGTCAGTTGGTGTTCCATATTGTGTAGAATACAGTCAATTTAGTTCTTAATCAATATGACACTCTAATTAGTTGGTTCAACTCTTGAACTTGATGATTCTGAGTCAAGTCTATTGATTGAATGTTTGATTGAGTACCTAAACACTTTAGTAATCAATCTAAACATCATTCATGGATAAACTCCTATTCCAGTCTAATCCTTTGTGTGTGATCCTATAGGTCTCGTTTCATGTCGATAGTGAATGTCCATAACTAGCTTATGACATCACAAGCAAAGAGCAATACCTAGTCACACATCAGTGCTACCCAAGTGAAAAGGAAAGTTGGAGAAAAACTTCCAATCCTACAGTCTGTGATTGGTGTTCCAGTGAATGTATAATTCCTTTTTCTCTGATATCCTGAATGAACTCAAGGCATGGAACCGTCATCCTTTCAACGTTCATTCATGTTTCTTGAACTAGAGTAGACTGTCTGAGATATGTGTGACATCAATATCATATATTGATTCACATGTTCATGCACATGCCTTTCTCAGTCTCACTTATCAAGTGGCCTAGACATCATACTCCCTTAGGAGAGAGAAATCCCAAATCTATCACTCACAGTCTATTTCATGCGTCAAAGCCACCCAAACATCTCCATTATACCAACCCATGTTTCAAGACTGTGTTTGATGATGTCAAAGTGTACCCAATCACATTCGACGAGTGTAGTGATTTTAGGTCTAAGAATCACAATCACCACCATCACTGTGAGAGATTATTTTGACCACCATGTCATGGTTCCATGTGTCACTCTCATGGTGGGTCTATCAAATACACTATTCTCTAACATGTATTTGGGTGCTTGGTTTGATATCATATATCATGACTAATGAGACACTGTCATCAACCAACACACACTCTAGTCTTGATGTGTCATTTTTGTTTATCAACCCTCCACAATGACATCCGACTAGGGACATAGAAATAATGTACATACTCTTAGCATCCATATGATATCATTGTTTAAGTTAGGTACTCGAAGACATACATCATTGAGTATTGTCATTCTTTAGACATTCATTCTGCTCCATCATATATCTCATATTGATTGAGCTAGAATAAATTGGAAGCTTTCCTTTGATATTTATCAAATCAATCAGAACATATGTCAATCCAATCATCGTATGATTGGCTCTCTGGGGATACATACCAACAGACTCCCACTTGCACTTAGATACAATCACCTTCGAATCATATTCTTAGTGATCTCTAAATATGTCCCACATGTTTCTATTGTGCAAGTGCTAATCCAATGAGTTAGCGATATTTTGCTTTAGTTGGTATATTGCATGTTTCACATCTCCTCACTGTATGACATTTTGTATGAGATGGAGTTGTCATAATATGCTACCTAATATTCTTTTGCCTAATAATTAGCTCCATAGTTTGACTTAGTACTTTGTCATCAATGGTTGGAATATCTATAAGTTCATCTGTATGAACTTCTAGATCCATATAGTATCCTCTAGTGTTCATAACACAAGGATATTCAGCATTCCTTTAAGAATTAAATGGCTTTTAATTTTACTTGGAACATTTCCATTTATCAACACATATTCACTTATATATATTGCGATCATTTTTCTATCATTTTGGAAGCTTGCATCAGTGTAACTCATTTACACTCAACTCTTCCTTTTATTACCATAGAACTAATCCTTTGATACTTCATAAGTACTTAAATTAGTTCTTTATGGTGTTCCAGTGACTCTCACTGGAAGTAGACATACATCCACTCGTGATGTCCAATACATACAAGATAAATGGGTGAGTATATCATATTGTCATGTCTAATACATACAAGATGATGAATGCATATATATATTTTTTTCTTGTCAAGTCCAGTACATACAAGACAATGGGATGGTTACATACATGATAGATCCAATTATGAATGCATAATGTATCTATGTGTTCCTATTCTTGTTAAGAACTTGGTACACTAGGCATCTGAGAGACGAACTCAATGTAATATGGACAAGTTTTCTCCCACTGAATCTCTGCATACTGAATCCTTCAGCATAGACTACCAATGTATGCTCTCTCTTGATCAAGTTAAGATACTTTCGAGAACTATCTGTATAGGCCTCTATTCCTATCACAAAGGAAATTTCTCTTTATTCCTTTAAAGAAGGTATTTCCACACCAGTTTTGTTTTATTCCTCATCGTCATGTGGAATATAAATATTCTCCCACTAAATCTTTGTAATAACAAATCCCTTCTTTATTTCAATATATCAGTCAAACCTTTTGGCTATATCATCAAAGTAAAGACTCCAATTCTGAGGTGCTTGTATTTAATCAATCATATTGATTAATCTCTTGTAACTTATAGACTGCATATGCATTAACGGAATTATGATGCCCTTCATGCTGTGTCATATACATAGCCTCATGTTATTCCTTCTAGGTATGCGGTTTTAATATCCATATGCCAAATTCCATAATCTTCAAGTTCCAATAACAAGCATGATCATGTATGGCCTATAGCCACTGCAATTGGTTAAATAAAATCATCAGGTTCAACACCTTGAACTCACTTGAATTTATCTCAACCCATCAGCTCTTCAAATGCCATACCTCTTTATAAAAGATCTTATCTTTAAAATCTATCAACTTAACTCTTAATACCCAATTGCACTTATGGGTTTTATCCCTATAAGTGCTACCAATAAGGTCATACCTTATTTGGTTCACATCGAAGTCATTATCTATCTTATGGATTCAAGCCATAACACAAAATCTAGTTCTTCTACATCATCTAGATAAATTATTGGCTCATCATCATATGATCAATCCATCACCTTTGAGTTTGTAGGATATCATTATCCATCACGCTCAAGGTGTTTTCTACTAGATATATGAGGTGTATCCGTTACATAAGGAATTTGAGATTCCACAACAATTGTGATTCTTAATCTCCTTTTGTATGTTTATTTAGTGTAAAGTATGTTCTTTATAAGAATTCTAGAATATTAGTTATTTTTTTTATGATTATGCTCTTACTATTTAGAGTATGATTCCTTATTTGATTTATATATCATTATGCCTTAATCATGAGTTCTCTATGATACACTATCATCGTTACTCAGAAGGTCCTCAAACATTTGGTTTAAGTATCTTGTTCATTGATCATATCAAAGAATTAATACTTTTACCAAGTTTGTTCTTCATTTATGATAATCTTGAACATTTCAAGATATTCACATTGGTATTTCATTAAATACCATATCTGAAGTATTAGAATTTATTCCAATAGGTATGTATATACATCAATATGTATTATACCTAATAGAATAGTCATTCTCCAACTACATCTAGTGAAGATTGACTTGTTATCATGCCCAATAAATAAGACATTCATATCTCTTATTGGTTCATTAACCAAGAGAGTCTAGTTTATCCATCAACATGGAACCTAGAGATGAATTTCTTATTCATTTGTTTAGGTGATAATGCAAATTTATTATTTGAGTCATCAATAACTTTTAGATATTATTATTTTATCTCATGCATACCAAGTGCCACAAGATAAATAAGGCATTGCCACAAGAGATCATATCTTTGAAATTGAAACATGGATTTTATTAATAGACATCCTTGTCATTACAAGATGTAGAAATAAAAAAATGTTTCTATTTATTGGAAAAATGAAATAGCAGTTCATAACTCTATTACATACCCTTTGGGTTGAAATAAACTAAAAGGTACTACTATCTATGGAAGCAACACTTGTTCCAATGTTGATGATTGTTCCTTCTTGGTCCTTTCATAAAGGCCATCACTTCTTTAATATCCTGCACATCATATATGTCAGATCTATATCTTGGTATCATATATCTAAGATAAAGAAGCATTTTAACTTTATTTCATGATAGCTGAGGAGGAGACTTCCATCCCCTTCTTCTTCTTCTTTAGTTTATCTATATGGAGAGGGCAATTTCTCTTCTAATATTCTGGCTCATGAAAATGGTCACATTTGCCTCCCTTTCTCACCCCTCCCTTGTCTTTGAGAGTTGAAGATGACTTAGGCTACTGGCTAGCATCAGAACCTTTCTTTGTTTTTCCCTTGCCCTTACCCTTATACTTTTTCTTCTTTCTATTGATCATCATCACAAATTTGGGTTTATCTTTCTTCATATGTGCCTCAGATGTCCTCAACATGCCCGGCAACTATGTCAATGACTTGTCAAAGTTGTTCATATTGTAGTTCATCACAAACTGACTGTAGGATTCTGGAAATGATTGCAGTATCATATCAGTAGCCAGCTCTTAGCTCAGAGAATCCCAATCAAGTTAGGTTCTCCACATACCCGATCATCTTGAGTGTGTGAGGGCCTACTAGATCTTCTTCTGTCATGACACACATGAACAAGACATCATATATCTTTTGTTGTGCTTGTTCTTGATACATGTTCTTGAGATGTTGAACCATCTCAATGACGTCTATGTTCTCATGTTGTCTCTAAAACTCATAGTTCATTGAGTACAACATCAAGCACTTCACATCAATGACATCCTCAGTATGCTTCTTTTAAGCATCCCTTTCATCCTTTGGTGCAGTGGGAGCGTGTTTGTCTGGCTCTAGTGTATCTAGGACATAGAGCTTTCACTCTTGAGAGAGAACAATTCTCAACGTCCTAAACCAGTTGTGGAAGTTGTTCCCATTTAGCTTGTCCTTCTCAAGGATCGATCGCAACAAAAAGTGATTATTATTGGTAGACGTTTATTCTACAAAAAGGAAATTTGCAATTTTATTCCAAAACTCTTTTGATTTGAAAATTGATGATATTTAATTAGGTCTTTAATTAATTATCGCTCCCACTATTTTGATCAAATTGACAACCCTCATGTATCAATTCAAAATATTGCAACGTACAACCTTCTAGTGAGCCACGATCCAAAACAATTGAGTTATGACGCGGCCAACGCCATCGTTCGTAATCAATTATTAAGGTAGGTAACATTTACCAATTGCATCATATGCAATTCTTGGATAGATGATATGCACAACTCTTTGCCATAGTCATTTGCATGCCTCTAAGTGCTTAATCTCATTAAGACCACTTAATAAAGCCTAACCCAAAATCCAACACGATAGGAGTACACCCCACTTGGAGGGCCCACACAACTACCATCACACTTCCACAAGATAGATAGTGCACCACCCTTGGGATGCCCATGCTTGTCGATAAAGCTTTTCATGTGTGATTCCTATTGAAAGCATCTAAGACTTAATATTTATATTTGAGGGATTTTAATATGGTTATATATGCATATATGTATCCAATCGCCACATATATAGTATGAATCATATACTTTCTATATCCCACAAACAAAACATGCAATAATGATAAAGTGATTATTGTGGCCATCCTATTGTGGTTCCTTGGAGCCATAAGGAACTACTGTCATCTAAGGTCTACATCACATGCAACCTATTATTAATGAAGATTTGTGCTTGCCAATCCAGGTTGACTGGTTCAACCTTTGAACCGGTCGACTCCCCTCTTGGCCGGTCGGTTGGTCTCCTCCAACTGGTCGTCTATCTCCTCCAGATGGTCAGCTCATCCGGTTGTCAGGGCCTCTCGTCGGTCCACCAACTGCTCCTTAGTCAGTCGTCTCGTTCCATCAAGTGGTCATCTTCATTCTTCTTCATAACAAGAAAGAAATCTAATCCTATTTTACATAATCTTTGTGAAACCTCGAGTTACATTCGAGGGGAGAAAAGGTAGAAGAGAATCTTGAGTTATCTCAAGTTACATTCAGAATAGAAGAAAAGGGCTCAGTGCACAGGTCGAGATGCAAAAAAACCATAACCAACCACACACATGCACATAGGGTTTATAGGCCATAACCATGCTATACATCCACCATCAAAATCATTTTAGGGTGAGACGTATCGATTGCAAATATACCATATCATATATGTATATATATTGTTTGGGATCATGTGGTATTAATTGGATATTCACATTAGTCGTTTAAATATTTGAATTGTATGCAATAAATAAAATATGGTAAAACCAAAATGTGATCATATTGATTATCCCAAAACATACAGTATTGACTTGGCTCTGATACCACTATTGGGTTTTACATGGTCGGAGTAGGCAGTGGAAACAAAAAGTTTACTTGAGCATAAACCCATAACTAGCAGATCCCATCAATATCTATGTAATGGGAAGGATGGTTTTAGCGAGTTATACCTCATCCTGAGGCTTGCTCAGTGACTATACCTCACAACAAGTGCGGTCTTCAACCACTTATCTTTGACGAGGTATGTGCAGCTCCTGGTCTTGACCCAGACTACGGTTGACTGTCGTCCTCCCGAGCGGCTAAAGTCTCCCGCCTCTATAGATAGTCCACACAGACTACCGAGAACTCTAGTGGTCCTGAAGGAAGGACTAGAAGGAGTTGTCCCCTTTTGTCGATGTACTAGTCACCGATACACTCTCCCACCACCGGTTGCTTTTCTATAGTTGTCTTTCCCCTGATGTTCCTCCCTGGATGGGTAGAACTTGCTTGGGCTCTCTCAATTACAACAACCACAGAGGACAACAACTTTGCAGAGCAACTAATGTTCTGAGTTGTGTCTCTAGAGAAGCCCCTTGTACCCCTCTATTTATAGTAGAGCGTAGGGTCAGGGTTCCCAGTCTATGTGGGGGAAGAAGGGTCTAGAATTTCTATGAACAATTTGCACTGTGGCAGACGAACCGGTCATTTCATAACTGAACCGGTCATTTGGGACTGTGAGTCAATCGCTTCACTAGTGAACTGGTCAGTTGAGAGTGTGAGCCAATCGGTTCACTGAGTGAACTAGTCATTTCACTTCCCAAACCTGCCTGCAATTGACTTTCCTTATTCATTTCTAATTAACATAAATATTAATTCGTGTCCCAATCGATTTGAACAAGTGAAATGAAAAACTTTTCGCACAAATTGGGAAAACCCAGCACTGCCCGTTTGATCCAAATGAACTGATCGGTTCGCCAGAGTGAACCGGTCATCTCACTGACCATGAGCCGATTGGTTCACCTAGTGAACTGGTCGGTTGGTGGTCCAGATTGTGCAGAACACAGTCAATTTAGTTCTCAATCAATCAAACACTCTAATCAGTTGGTTTAACACTTGAACTTGATGATTCTGAGCAAAGTTTATTGATTGAATGTTTGATTGAGTACCTAAACACTTTAGTAATCAATCCAAACAACATTCATGGATAAACTCCTCTTCAAGGTTAATCCTTTGTGTGTGACCCTATAGGTCCCATTTCACGTTGGTAGTGAATGCCCATAACTAGCTTATGACATCACAAGCAAACAGCAGTACCTAGTCGCACATCAATGCTACCCAAGTGAAAAGGAAAGTTGGAGAACAACTTTCAATCCTACAGTCTGTGATTGGTGTTCCAGTGAATGTATAATTCCTTTGTCTTTGATATCCTAAATGAACTCAAGGCATGGAGTTGACATCCTTTCAATGTTCATTCATGTTTCTTGAACTAGAGTAGACTGTCTGAGATATGTGTGACATCAATATCATATATTGATTCATATGCACATGTGCATGCCTTTCTCAGTCTCTCTTATCAAGTATCCTAGACATCATACTCCCTTAGGAGGGAAAAATCCCATATCTATCACTCACAGTCTATCTCATACGTCAAAGCCACCCAATCATCACTGTTATAACACTTATGATTATTACTTTAAACTTGGTAAATGTTTACAAATGGCATGGGTATTGAATATTAGTGAGGTACCTTAGATGGTGAAACCCAATCCAAGTTTCCCAACCATACTTGACACCTTACTCTTTTAACTTTCTTGTTCTTTCACTTTACTACTAGATTTGTTTTACTTGTTTATTACTTGTTTGTTGATGTACTACCATTCCATAAGGAACATGAAACATTATCTCACTCCTCACTTGCTGTAACTAAGATAAGGATATCAATTCTTAACAAATACCATCCTTGTTCCTGTAGATTGATCACTATTTACTACATCAGACCCTATATTATCATTGTGGGGGCTTGAGAGTCAGTTTACAAATTTAGAAGTTTGATTACTCTAGATCATATCCTTTTAAATGTGTGATTTGTCTGATCATGAATATATGTTAACAATGAATAATATACAAATTACAAGAATGTGGTTAAAATCTCTAATTACAGCTCTATTGACATCTTGGATACAAAATCACACCCAATTTTGACTATAAAAAATATTTTTTGTTTGTGTTATTAACTTGTATTAAGTATTTCAAGTGATAAAGGACCTTTAATAAATTAGATGAAAAAAGATTTCGTAATTTGATTAGTGCATTTTAGCTTTTAGATGCATGTGAATCAAGTTGTACCTACTTTCATGACTTGTACTTATCAATCATAGAATTCTTGTAAGCATAAGTGATGAAAAAACTTCAACCATCCTAACCTTGTTTATAGACTAGTATACACCTTTATGGATGGTTAGATTTGTTTTCAAAAAGTTAGAGTCATTTTCTAAAATTTAGGCCTTTTGAGACCGACTTGTTTTTTGTCAAAACTTTTGTTCAATTAGAATTCTTATCAGTTGAACTCTAGATAGACCAAGATGTAGTTGTAAAACTAATTTTAGTACTATATGCATCTCATTTAAACAATATTCTGATAGAGACACAATCCATTCAAACTTTCATTCTACTAGGGTACATTTAGGATTTAACTCCACTAGCCATCTCATAGCTACTAATTGATCATTTAGATCTTTGTGATCATTAACAGTAGTTATCTGGACTATTTGTAAGTATTTCTCTATCATAATAGAGTCTTAAGAGAACCTAAGAACAATTTTGAGTGATCTTATCAACTTGCTACCAATATTATTTTAGGACAATACTTTTTGATTCCACATGACTTCTAAGTAAGCCGCACTTGGTTTAGTGTTCTACTCCATCACATCGGATCATTAAATAACCTATATACAGTTCATTATCATCACTTTCATATCTGGAATTACTTCTTGTAATATTTGGTAGAGCTATCATTTCATTCTTATCTCTTATTCCTTTGTGTTCTTATCTTGTGGAGCTACTTTCTACAAAAAGGTTGCATTTGGAGGTTGAAGGAGAAGAATGTGATCTCTGACAGTCCAAAAAGAAGATGTAGAGGTTTGGAAATAATATCATCAAACAACTTTGTTGGTATTTTGTCCTCTTTTATAGAGGATAAAGGTTCTTCTTAAGCCAAAAAAGGATGCTTGATCTTGATCCCTAATTTCAATTGTACAAAAAAATTAATAAATTAAAAGTTGTGAAATATGGGTAGGTAACTACTAGATAGTGTATGTACAATAGTTCATAAGTGAACCAATATACATGGTGTGTCTTTCGTAGTTGTGCTTATTAGTTTCTTGCTTAACCAGTTTTGTTCCTTATCTATTTATTAAGAAACTTATGATCAACCACTTTGTGTTTGAAATCACATATATTCAAGTTAGATCAATTCATGTAATGGACAAAAATCATGTTATCTCTAAACTTTTGATCAATCACCATGTTTATTGTATCTCCTCTCCTATTGATTAATCCAAAATTATGATCTTGTTATTTATTCTTATTATGTGAATAACTAAGTCCTAGATTTGTATAAGTAAATTTTAAAGTGCAATTTTCTTGAATGGATATATTTTTGTTTATCTTAGCCATAAAGAAGACCACGTAGTGTATGTATGCTAGAAAAGAAATTTATGCTAAAAAGACTCAATTAATTAACTAATTAACAAATATTCGATGCACTTTACTAAGTCTTAAGGGTATTTTTCATATAATTGAATTATGAACCCAACACAAAATGAATGGATGGAATGTGTTTAAATAATTAAATTATTGCATTTTTCGTAATAAGATCTTGAGTGGCATTGATGCACTTATATTGATGGGATCGGCAACTTACACTAGAGTAGCACCACTTTCGGCATATAAAATTATGAAAAATCCCATGATTTTATATATATATATATATCAGATTTGGATGATAATAGTTTTTGATGTGAGTCATTTACACACATAGATTCAATAAGAAAGATAATTTCCAAGAGTTTAACATTAACTGTTGCAATCAACTCGCATGAAAGTTAATGGGTTAATTAGCATACTAAAAAGGATTGAACTGAAGATACAATGTGCTCCAAACCTATTACTAGGATGAATATTTAATGCAACTTGTATAAGAAAGATCATAATTTTAAAAAATGGAAGTAAAGATTGTAGAACCAAAACTAATTAAACCTAGATTTATATAGGATATTGGGGATCTTATTTGACATCCATATCCTACATAGTTATCTTAATTGATTAAACTCTATAGAATGGGAAAACCCTAATTTGATATATCAAAACAATTACAATGCACTCTCTTTTATAGGATAAGAGAGGAAGGGAGATACCCAATTAGGCAATATGGGATAAAAGAAAAAGCTAAAGACAAGATAAGTCTAAACCACATAAAAAAACACGATAACGCATAAAAAACACAAAAAACACGATAATGCATAAAGTGTATATACTAATATTCCCCCTCAAGATGGAGCACATATGTCAAACATGCTCGTCTTGTCCACCAGTGTAGCAAAGTGTGTCTTGGGAAGTATCTCAGTGAAGATATCAACAATTGGATCCTTAGTCCTGAGATCAGGAGTGCAAATGCATCCAGAGAGTATCACTTCACGTACAAAATGGAAATCCATTTTGATATGCTTCGCACACTCATGGAAAGTGGTATTGATGGCAATAAAAGTGGAATCTTTATTATCATAGTGCATAGGAATAGATCAGAGTCATAAATATCAAATTCCTTAAGGAGTCCTTGGACCAACATTAATTCCCAAGCAATATGTGCCATTGCCCAATATTCAGATTCAACACTTGACTGGGCAACCATGGTTTCCTTTTTACTACATTGTGTGACCAAATTTTCTCCAATAAAGGAACAATATCTAGACGTAGATTTCTTGTCACATCGATTGTTGGCATAATCAGGGTTAGAGTACCCCATTTTTTTGTAGTTCCATGTCTGTGATATAGTAAACGTTTTCTTGGAGAAGATTTCAAGTATTTAAGAATGTGACACATAGCATCCCAATGACATTGTCGAGGTTTGTCTAGATACCTACTGACAAGTCCAACAACATATATATCAACTCTTGTCACAATGATATAGATAAGCCTACTAACTTTTCATCGGAATTGATGGATATTAGTGTATGGAGGCGAAGATTCATCATCCTAATTGGTATTTGGTTCTAGAGGTGTACTAGCTGGTTTAGAACCAAGCATACCTACTTCTAATAGAAGGTCTAACACATATTTGCACTGTAAGAGGTAGACGCCAGAAGACGATCTAGAAACTTCAATTCCCAAGAAGTATCTGAGTTTACCTAGATCTTTAGTAATAAAATGTTGTTCTAGATATCAATTGGTAGAAAAAATACCATCGGAATCATCACCAGATAGAATGATATCATCCACATAAAGAATAATTACAACAAGTTCAAAGTTGTTTTTTTTAATTAAAAATAGAATGATCAGAATGGGAACGCCAAAATTGAAACTTGAGAAGTGTTTGTCTTTATTCATGAAACCATGCTCGTGGGCTTTACTTTAGGTCAATTATCACTTTCTTGAGTATGTAAACTTTGAAACACTCCCCCTGACTAGAAAAACTAGGTGGTTGCTCCATATAAACTTCCTCATGTAGGTCACAATACATGAAGGGGTTCTTGACATCAAGTTGATAAAGATGTCAATTGTTATTGACAACTAGAAAGATAAGTACTCTCACAGGGTTGAGGCTGGCCACGGGAGAGAAAGTTTCAAAGTAGTCCACTCCATAGGTCTGAGTGTATCCTTTTTCTACAAGGCGAGTCTACATCCATTCAATAGAACCATCTGGTTGATATTTAATAGTAAAAATTCAACAACAACCAACCATTAAACAATTTTCAGGATGATCAATAGGATCCAAGGTCTTACAATCTCTTAGGGCAGTCATTTTAGTTTCCATGGCTTGACTCTAGGAAGGATGTTGAAGAAATTTTGTAGCATTCTTTAACAAATAAACATCAAAAAGAGCAGTAGTAAAACATGAAAAGCTAGAACCAAGATTAGTGGAAGAGCAGAAATTACTACTCAGATGTTGAGTATAGGAACAAACACCTTTCCTTAGGTTGATAGGAAGATGTAGGTCATAGAATACCTATAGGGTGTTGTGATTTGCCGATAAGGGAGGAATTGGTTGTTGAAAAGCTTGGGGGGACTATAATTGTGGCTCTTCTCATGGACACCTCTATAGTTTCATCAGTTTGATCATGTTCTACTACATCATGAAGAGGAGATGGATCACCATATCACTAGATAAGTCAAACCCTTCGTCAGAGTAATACAACTCATTTACAAAAAATACAACATCCACACTCACAAACCTTTGTCGATTGATAGGATCATAACACAGATATCCTTTCTGAGTTCAAGAATATCCTAGAAAAATACATTTAGTGTACCGAGGGTCAAATTTAGATATCCCAGGGTGGATATTTAAAAAAATCAAGTGTCGCCAAAGATGTGTGGTGGAACGGAAAACAAAGCCGCATCGGGATATAGAAGAGAGACTTGGACTTGGTTATGTAACACAGAAGAAGGCATGTGATTGATTGAGTAGCACATTGCACAAATAACTTCAGGACAGAAGTGTTTAGGAATATGATAGTGAAGAAGAATTGTGCATGCTACTTCAAGAAGGTGACAAATCTTTCTTTCTGCCACACCATTTTGTTGTGGTGTGTAAGAGCATGAAGTCTATGAACGATACCCCAAGAACTACAAATTAGATCAACAAAGTTTTGCATAAATTCTAGGGCATTTTTAGTTCCTATGATTTTAACAATAGTTTGGAATGGGTTTGGATCTTAGTAAAAAGGTGGTGATAGTTTGCAAAAAAGTACTACGACCTTTTAGGAGAAGCAACCAAGTTTTCCTAGAATAATCATCAATAAAGGTTATAAAATAGAAATATTCAGACAAGCTAGAAATTGAACAAGTAGTCCACATGTTGGCATGAACGATATCAAACATGTTTTTAGAACTAACTTCTTTCTTTTTATGAAAATAGCTTGATTTTTTTGCCAAACTGGCATGATTCACACATAAAATGTTTTTAAAAAATGTTAGGAAATAAACAACGTAGTTTTATAGTAGAAGGATGCCCCATGTGATAATACCATTACAGACAATTACAAAAGAAATAACAGAGATGCAGTAGATTGCAACACATCGAGGTAGTATAGTCCATCTGGTCCCTCATGGTGTGAACTGATCCTCTTCCTCGTACGAATATCTTGAAATAAACAACCCTCATGATCAAAAGTAAATGATCACTAAAGGCACTTAACAACTTTACTAATGGATAACAAATTAAGAGGAAATCTTAGAATATATATGACAAAAGGGCATATTTTTAGATAGAGATATAGTTCTAATACCATGGACAGTAGACTAAGTCCCACCCAACAGTAACAGGAGGGACACTTGTAGTTTTAAATAAGGCAGTGAAAATTTTGAAACAACAAAAAATATGGGTAAGTGTTCCAGAGTCGATGGCCCATTTATTTTTATCAGAAGTAGTAGGAGATGCAAGTAAAGTAGAGGAACCTCCTTTTGTAGTAGTTGTTGGTGAGTATATATGAGCCTAGAGGAGTTTTTCAAACTCTTAGAAGATCCACTCAATAGTGGGTTGAGTATAACTTGAGGTAACATTAATTAAGTCTTCACAGACATCATAGGACACCAGATTCGCCCTGGCTGGTGCATCATGCTTTATCCAATGACGGTCCACAGTGTGGTTTGTGTGCCCACCAAATGTGAAGAAGCAGTTGGTAGGAGAAGGTTGAGGTTGACCTCATCCAGGTTCAGGAGGAAGAACTCTTCCACAAACACATCCACCAAATACATGACCACGACCACGTCCATGTCCTTAACCAGAATCAGAGGAGCGGACCGTAAAGATCGGGTGATCAGAAGAAGTGACAAGTAGGGAAGACATAGATGAAAGGTGTTGAACGTGCTTGAGAACATCCCTTATTGTAGGTAAGGAATCACTGGATAAGATTTGTTCTACCATGCCTACAAAGGAATGAGGCAAATAATCCAGATATTGAAGGAGTTGAAATTCATTGCGTTACCATCAAAATTCTTTGATATTAGTAGAGAATGGATGATATACTTCAAATTCAGGACAAAGTGCCAAATACTGGTTGCAATATCCTTCAACAAAGTCTTCAACGAAATATTCCCTTTTAGCCAAGTTTTTAAAAATCTCAAATACCTTCTTTGGTTTTTTTGATATGAGTACACATGGGAAAATTGATCCCATATGGCTTTGGCATTTTGCAGGCGAAGAAGGGACCGACTGATCCCTGGTTCAACATTGTTCATCATCCATGTCATGATGTCAATATCAACTTTGGCCCATCGTTCATAGGTATGTTTGGCTTTGTCATCCACCGAGTGAGTAGGAGGATCCCTAGAAATAGAAGAGATACGAGAATATCATCCTTGGTCTTTGATGTAGAGTTCAAATGATGCTTCCCGAGTATGATAATTTGATCCATCAACTTTCACGATCATAACACATAAGGTCCCTGAAGGATCTATAGTTTCCAAAAAATCCAAAGAGATGACACACACAAAAATGAAGTAGAAGTAGTACAAAAAGGTAGATCGGGATGACAAGATCTGAGATACTTGCAATGGACAAATAGTGGTAGGAGCATGAGAAATAGCCATTGATGAGTAAATCTAAGTAATTCACATAGAGGTAGAGGAAGAAGCATCCACTTCCAAATAGATCCAAGGAACCTGCATATGGTTAGTAGATAGAAGCAACAATAAATTTGGATCAACAAATCTGAGAAACCCTCATAGGGTAAGTATATAGTAGCAACAGATCTGGATACAAATCTAAGCAACCCACATAGCGGCTGTAGAGAAAAGGAAAGACCAACATCACCAAGATGTGAGATTAATTTCACCATGTGGCATAGGTAGGAAAAGAGGTGGTACCTTTAGGGTTAGAACTTGCTATGCCAAGATTAATAGGAAGAGGGATTGGAGGGTGAAGGTCGATATGGTGGAGGGGTTAAAGGTTTATGAGGGATGAATTTCAGTGGGGTAGAGTTTGATGGGTTATAGGTTGATGATTTGGAGGTAGATGGGGGGTCGATGGGTTGATGGGTTGATGGTTCAATGGTAGGTCAAAGTATTGGTGGCTCTATAGGTTTATGGGTTGAGGGGTTGATGATTTGATGGATGGAATGTCAATGGGTTCATGGGTTGATGGGTCAATGGGTGGTCGGTCGATGGGTAGATATGTGAAGGATGGATGGTAGGTTGATGTGTTGATGGGTCGATGGGTGGAAGGTTGATGGATGGAAGTTTGATTGGTAGAAGGTTGATGGGTCGAAGATAGATGGATGTAAGGTCAATTGGTGGAATATTGATGGGTGGAAGATGAAGGGTTGGTTGATGGATGGATAAGGTCGATGGTATATGGAGGTTGATGGGTGGTAGTTGAAGGGTTGGTCGATGGATGGAGGAGGTCGATGGGAAGGTGGTGGTGATGAAGGTTATGGATGGAGAGGGTGACTAGGTAGTGAAAATGGTGGAGGTAATGGGGGTCAATGGTAGCGGAGGTAGGGTCATTGGGATGGCTTAGGGAGGATCTAACATGTTTGATACCATATAGAATGGGAAAAACTTAATTTGATAAATAAAAAAAATTACAATGCACTCTCTTTTATAGGATAAGAGAGGAAGGGAGATACAAAACTAGGAAATATGGGTTAAAATAAAAGCTAAAAACAAGACAAGTCTAAAGCATATAATAAAACACACAACACAAGATAACCATAATAAAGCACACAACACAAGATAACACATAAAGAGCATATACTAATAAACTCTTTGAATTAAGTATGTTAGATTAGGACTAAGCAGATGTGCATCCTTACAAAACACAAACCTCATGAGGTTCAAACTCCCAATAAACCTAGAATCTTGGAATTTATGGTTCTTTATCTAATCATGTAGTTGAACTCCATCTTGAATCTCTCCTAAATATCTAGACATTTCATTCATTCTAATCATAGGATCTAGTGTGTCATCACCAAAGATTATAAAAAACATGAAATATGAATGATTGAATCATAGAAGTCCATCCATGATCTCGTTTATAGTTATATGTGCTTTTTCAGTGTTCTAACCTTAGGATGGTGTTCTCTTCACCCAACACTATAACAAAATGAATATAATTTATCAAACATAGAACATGTGCATAGATCAAAAGAAACACATCTAACAAACACAATTCTTAGAGTCAATATCAATTAAAACAAGGTACATGTGATTGGGACTACACATAATGCCTAGTAATAAAATTTAGTTACTCATATTCAGAATATACTCAAAGGTACAGATAGGGAGAGAGGGAGTCATGTTATCAATCTAGTGGTCTTTGTGAGGAAGATGGTGTCTCCTCTCCTTTCCTTGCTCCATTCACCCAAGGAAGGCTTTGAGATGATCTTGTTGGGAAATACAGGCACAAAGTATAGCAGGGGAAACAAAAATTTTATCTATCCATATTCCCATACCAGCAAGATCACGTCAATAATATGAAATAGGAAGGATGGTTTAATGAGTTATACCTAGTCCTAGAGAAAGTCCAATGACAACAACTCTTCAATCCAACTATTTCTAGTTGCTCTTGGATGGTGGTTGTGCAGCTCTTGGTCTTCACTACAATCAACGAATAGAACAACCACTATAGAAACTCATGTGGTCTTGCCACAAACTGCAGGCTGACTTTGTTCTCCGATTAGCAGCCAAAGGACTCCTGCCTCTAGGATATTCCACACGGATAAACTTGAACTCATGTCATTCAACTAGAATAGATAGGAAGGAGTTATTCCTCCTATTGGTGTACTAGTCATAAATGTGATCTCCCACAACAACGACCCTTAGTTGTTCTCTCCTGTCACTATCCCTCCCTTTCCAGGTAGGACTTGCTTGGGCTCTCTCAATTTCCACAATCAAAGAGGACAACAATTGTCAGAGAAATGGATTCTCCATTGTCCATGTTGTGTTTTGGGAAGCCTCCAGTACCTCTCTATTTATAGGTGGGGTTAAGGTCAGGGTTCCCAGTCTGTACGGGATTGCCCGAGAGTTGAAGAGACCAGAAGATCTTGAATTTTTGCAAAATGCGATAGCGAAAACGACAATATGGTAGTCTAGATAGTCTTCTGGCACTACAGGATGGTCATCTCATACTGCCAGACATTTTTCTAGTAGTTTCCCAATCATACACAAATTTGGCAATTTCAATTCCAATTAATATCACATCTTAATTCCTTGCACCACAAGTAATATGCAATTGAAACAATTTTGGGAAACATCTAGAACATTTGTTTGGCCCAACTGAGCCATCTCACCCATGCTATATGTCTGTCTCATTCACGCATATGGCCATATGATGAACCTAAGTCAAGCTAGTCGGTTCAATAGATTGTTCTGATCGGTTCACTTCTCAATTTGGGTAGAACTTAGCCAATTCGAACTCTGATTTGCCATACAACCCAAACAATCATCTCAACACTTGAGACGCATGTCTAGCTACTCGAGCAGTCATCTCAACACTTGAGATAGTCATTCGGTAGTCCAGTCAACCAATCTATCAATCTATTGTGTGAATTGAATTCCTAAACGCTCTAGTAACCAATTCAATCATCTTTCAAGATTAAACTCCTCTTCTAGATGAGTTCCTATGTGTGTGACCATATAGGTCCCATATCACATTGGCAGTGAATGTCCATGACTAGCTTATGACATCACAAATAAGGAGTGGTGCCTATTCACACATTAGTGCTACCCAAATGAATGGAAAGTTAGAGAACAACTTCAACCTACAATTTGTGTAAGGTGTTGTAGTGATTATGTAATTCCTTTGTCTATGATATCCGGAGTGAAATCGAGTCATGGACTCATCATCCTCTCAATGTTCAATCCATGTTCCTAAACCAAGAGTAGAGTGTCTGAGATAATGTGACCCCAATATCATATATTGATTCACATGTGCATGCTCATGCATTTCGCAGTCTCGCTTATCAAGTGGTCAGGATATCATACTCCAGTAGGAAGGACAAATTCCATATCTATCACACACATTCTATCCCCATGTGTCAAAGTCACCTAATCATCACCATTATAATAATCCATGTTTTAGGACTATGTTTGATGATGTCAAAGCGTACCCAATGACATATGATGAGTGTAGTGATTTCAGGTCTAAGAATCAGAATCACCACCTTCACTATGAGAGATGACTATGACCACCAAAGATGATTGCCATGTGTCACTCTCAAGATGGATCTGTCCTATACGCTGTTCTCTAACATGTATCTGTGTGTTTGGTTTGATATTACCGTATCATGAATAATGAGAATCTATCATTAACCAACCCACACTCTGGTCTTTATGTTTTGTTGGTGTCTATCTACCTTCCACGATAAAAATTGACTAGGGACATAATAAGAATGTACATACTCTTATCATTTGTATGATCTCATTCTTCCAAGTCATGTACTTGAATACATATGTCATTGAGTATTGTCATTCTTTAGACATTCATAATATTTCCTCATTATCTCATAATTGAGTGAAACAGAGTGAATTAGAAGCTTGCCTTTATGATTATTAATCAAATCCTCTCAGGTATATGCCATGTCAATCATCACATGATTTTCTCTATGGGCATACTGTGCCAATAGATTCCCACTTGTACTTGGAGCAATCACCCACGAGTCTCATTCTTAGTGATCCAAACATGTCCATCATGCTCATACTATGCAAGTACTTAATCCAGTGGGCTAGCAACATTTTTCTATTAGTCGGTATATTGCATGTTTCTTTATCTTTTCACTATAAAATGAAACCAACGTAATATGGTATCTAATATTCCTTCCCTAAGATTTAGCTCCATTGTTGTCACAGTATCACTAGTGTGTCATAAAGGTTAGAATGTCTATAAGTTCATCACAAGAACTTTTAGATCCATATAGTATCACTCTGTGTTCATAACACAAGTATACTGGGCTTCCATTGTAGAATATTAATAATGGCTATTAGTTTTGGAACCCTTCCAACTAACAACATTTATCATTTAAAATCAAATATATTTTATTGCCATCACTTTGTCACTATGGAATCTTTCATTGATGTAACCCTTTACATCCAACTCTTCCTTTTATTGCTATCCTTATTGACTAGCGATCTATCCTTAAATACTTCTCAAGTACTAATGGATATCTTTAATGACCTTCCAATAACTCTTATTGGAATTTACCATCATCTTGTCATGTCCAGTACATACAAGATTATATGGGGAAAGTACACTTATAACATTCATGATATATCCATTGCTATAGCCTTTGGCATCTTAATCATGTTATTTCCATTCTTTACAAGAATTGGAACTTATGATTCACGAGAGACCAATCCAGATTCTCTCTCATTGAACCCTTTTCATGTTAAACTCTTTCAAAACATTGCTATTGAGTTTGTTCAAACTTCCATTGTGAAACATTCAAGAACTATCTCATAGGTCTTGGTCCTTATCACATAAGTTGTTTCATCTTATCCTTCAATGTTGAAGGAGTTTTCATGTCAGCTCTCAAACTTCATAATATTGAGATGTTATTCCTCAAAATATGTGGAATATTCGTATATGATCCCACTAAATCTTTGTATTCATAGATTCCATCTTTTATTTTTATTCAAGTCAAACTCTTTGACTATCTTGTCAAGTTAAAATATCCCATCTATGAGGTGCTTGTTTCAATCTCATATTGAACTTTGTAGTTTATAGACTTTATTTGCATTCTTGAAGTCATATAACATTTTAGGTTGTGTCACATACACCTCCTATGATGTATTCCCTTTAAGAAATCCAGTTTTATCTTCATATGCCAAATCTCTTAGTCTATTTTGACTACAACAACAACCATGACAATTGGTAAAGGAATTTATATAATGTTCAACAACTTGAACTGATTTGAAAAACTTATTGAACCAATTTATCCTTTTATGTTATCCATGTAGGTATTTACCAAAAGTCCCTATTACACCACCCAGATATTATCCCTTAAGGTAGTGCTATCAAAGTCCTACCTTGTTAGCTTACATGGATTACATAATAGCCTTAATACACTTCTCAAATTATGGTACTCTATAGCTTCTAGTTAACTAGTTGGTTCATCCTGTTATGACCAGCCTATCTGAATTGTTAGATTCACAATCCTACAATTTCAAATGTATTCTACTAGAACTATTTTATTCTGTCTTATATGACAAACATGAGATTCCACAATCATTTGTGATTCTCTTAGTTCTCATTGTACCTTTTTGTTGACCTTGAACATTTTGAGTTCTACTTTTACTCCCACCGATTCTTTAGGAATTCAGTTATCCTATCAACAAAACACTTTTGTTATTAGATTGGGATTAATAGTAATATTTAACAATTATGGTTCATGGTTAAACCATCTTCAAGAAACTACTTTCTCAATGTAGGTTTCAATCCTTCAGACACATTGGGACATTCCTAAATCATATCATATATGATGTCATACAAACCATTCATATGGTACATTGTTTAGTGATGGCATTATATTTATGAGGGTATGAAGATTAGATTAATTGTTAATTATATCATGACTCATCATGGTATAGTTCCTTCATTATGACACATCATCATTCTCAAATATATTTGACTTGTGATACTTTATCACTGTCCTTTCTTGAAGGTTCTCAAGGTATCAATGGAAAGTATTTCGACATTTTGATCTCATTAAAGTTTCTTAATACTTTCATTAAAGTCATACTTCATTTATAATATCCTTGAACACTTCAAGATATTTTTGTTTCTATTTTACTAAGTACACATCATTAGTAATAGAAATGAAGTACGAGTAATCATCTATTCATTACATAAGATCTTCATGCATCATATGTATGAGGTCTAGTGTAAACTTATCCTCCCACTACATGTAGTGTAGCACCTGCATCCCACAATTACCACTAATCATGAGATTAGGACATAAGTTTGGGGATTTTACTTAATACAAAATTCACTCCCAACCTTTTTTTTATTCAAATTCTTTGTTTTCTCGCATCCAATCATATAAACAAACTTTACAAGGGAATTAAACTTTGATTACTCTAATATGATCTCAAAATTAATGATACACATCCATACATTCATTTTGTGTCTCACACTTCCATGTATATATGACATGATAATCAGATACATTCTCTCTTCACTACTACATAAATGACTTATAACGTCACTTTTACAGGCATCGGTTGTATAAACACACTGACACCTAACACATAAAGCGTCGGTTCAAAAAAAACCGACATCTATCTGTGAAGGGTGACCAGACACGTGTATCACTTTTATTCAGTGTTGGTTCCTTATTAAGAAACCAACACCTAATATTAACTGCCAGTGAAAAAAATTCCTCCAAAATTTAACATATGGCGTCGGTTATTAACTCTTAAACCGACGACGAAAGGTTTTTTGTGAAAACAAAATTAGCCACATTTTGGTCGTCAGTTTTTCTACAATAACTGACGCCTATGGGATTTCCCGTACAATTCCTAGGAGAATTTTCACACCCCTTGGGCGTCGGTTTGATAAAGAAACTGACGACTATGGTAATTAATCGAGAATTTTTTTTAATCGGCATATGTATATAGACGTCGGTTTTTCTAGTAAAAACCGATGACTATCATTGAGCATAGGTGTCGGTGTTTTTAGATAACTGACGCCTATGGTGCAGTTAATAGCACTCGCACGAGCCTGGCTCTTCCCCTTTCTCTATTTCATTTTCGATTCTGCCGCTCTAGGGTCTCGCGATTCCACCGCTGGTTCCCCTCCTCTGCTTCTTGCGCGTCGTTGCCACTCCCCTGCTCCTTGTACGCCGCTCCCCTACTCCTCTGGCCGTCACTACTCTGGGCCCCGCTCTGGTCCCCTGGTCGCCGCTCCCCTGCTCCTTCTGGCCGCCGCTGCTCTAGCCCCCGCTCTGGTCCCCTAGTCGCCTCTCCCCTGCTCCTTCCGGCCGCCGGTGCTCCAACAACCGTTACCGAACCCAACCTGGTCGCCACCTGCTTCACTGGTCGCCTCCTGCTTCACTGCTTACTGCTCCTGCTCTCGCCGGCAAGGAAACTCCCTACATCATTTAAGCTTTTCACAGGTACAATCACCTACCTCCAACCAAACCTCTTCTTCTTCCTCCACCTCTTCTTCTTCCTGCTCCCCTTTTACCAAATGCATTGATAAAAGCAAGGCATGAGCTACATGTGGGCTGGACACGGTGGCCATGGATGTGCGCTGGCCAGAACGGCCATGCTGGCCAGTACGGTCGTGCTGGCTAGCACAGCCACAGCCACCGTGTCCATCCTATAGGTCGTGCCTTGCTTTTATCCATTTGGTAAGGAGGGATCAGGAAGAAGAAGATACATTTGCAATTGAATACTAATGCTTGACCTAATTCTGTAAATTTTGATGCATGTTGAATTAAGATATTAAAACCCTAATACACATTTCACCACAATCTTGAATTAACTATATTGCTGAAATCTTGTGATCAATCTATGTAAGATATTAAAACCCTAATATTAAATCTCTGATTTTGTAGTGATGTGTCGATGTGTCGCCCTAACATCTACATGAATCCCTATTGTATGATGTAGATTGATGATAATGCATGAGCTAGTTTGAAATTTTGAAATCAATTATGAATCTCTCCATCCCTAGGTCATACTAATTTATGTGTAATCTTTATCTTGATGATGAACATGCATGGACACTCGAAATGTTAAAGTCAATGTTATAGAATGACAACACATGTATTTGTTGGCCTAGAAACCCATCTAAGATTTACTCATTAGGAGTAAATCTTGGATAGTCCCCAATTTGGGACTATTCTTGAACACCTAATCTCACTTAGGATGTAAGTGTATAATGTGTATTTTGTTTTCAAGAAAATTTTGGTAGCATTTCCCCGTTTGTTCTCTAAGTACATCTGTACTTGGAGAACAGTGGGGAAATGCTGCCGAAATTTTCTTGAAAACCCAATACACATTATACACTTACTAGTGTTATTAGGTGTTCAAGAATGGGATAGGTGGTACACATTTATTTTATATAAGAATGACAACACATGTATTTGTTGGCCTAAAGTTTTAACCTTGCAAAAAATTCAATATGTTAACCCTAGACCCTAATCTTGTTGTAATATGTGACGACCCCAATTTCTATATACTTTCCATAATGACATAAACAGATATGCGTGCACTCATATCTTATAAATGTCAAAAGGGAAAATACAAGAAATTAGTGAAGTCAACTAAAACCAGAGATATGCCAAGATCTAGTTCACAAACAACAATTAATAGCCACAATAACCACCATTCATTAAGGATAAATAAAGTCATACATAACTTATTCGAATGGAGAGAAAAGATATAAATAGTTCTAAATAAATAATAGAGATACATAGGATATTATCATCCTCAAAATACTGGAAAGGGAAAAACTACATCTATCATGAAATAGATAAGAAGAACAAAAATCTATCTAATATATCCTCCTTGCTCATTTATTATGCCTTCAGGTACTTTGATCATCTCTTTTACTCCATTGTTTCACAAGTTCTTTGTACCTAAAAATACGGGAAACAAAATACGAGTCAAAAGAGTACGTGGTAGAAAAAGATACTATAGTATGATTGCATAAGAAAAGTAACTTTTGAAATCAAAACGAGATAATAAGAAATCATATTCTTTAAGCAAAACAATAATCAGGTAAACATTTCTTTTAACATGTCATTCGATGTGATTGTACTACTTCAAGCACCTTTTCAACATACATCTAATATGGACCATATAGAAGAGAAAGAGAGGGATACATACATCTAACATGGACCAGATTTCTTACATCCATGTTAGGCACATACATCCAACATTAGGCAGTGCATGTAGCTACAATCCATCTAACCTTTCATCTTATATTTAGAGTTTTTTTCGTCAAAGGAAAATACACTATAGTATTTCATCCAAGCACATTTATAAAGTAGTTGCATCCAAGTACAATACTTTTAACAACCATGGAAAACTAGTCATATACTTATAACCATGTACCTTCTAGAAGATCTGATCCTCACAGGTTCCTAGATCAAAGGTTGAGAGAAGATCCTCCTGAAATATGAGTAACCCTATGTTACAATATGTCTTTATCATTTCTTATAACTTTAGAGTTTAGATCATTAGGGTTTAGATCCTTAGGATTTAGATCATTGGATTGGGATCATTAGAGTCATCATTAGGGTACTCCTGATCCTTGAGATCAGAGTTGACCAAAGGAGGTTGATTAATCAAGTTCTTACAGAGATCTTAGAAGATTAGGGTTTGATATGATGTTTTCAACAAATATTGAAATAAGAAAGTCATATGGAAGAGTCTAGTTATGATCCTTGAAGATTTGATCATTTTCGATTAAGATTTTGAGATTCAGGGTTATTCTAACTCATGTTAGGATCAAAGATCAAAAGATATCAACATTTGATTAAGATCATCCTAAAGATAATCATATAACATGGATTAAAATGGGTTTAGATTACATTTTCGAATAGGAATGATCAACAGGGTCTGATCATATTTTATATGAATAGGTCTCGTTTTTCTGATGAAAATGATATATAGTTTTTCTATTTTCTGATGATCCTACTATTTTCTATAATTAATTGAAAATCTACCAATTAGGAAATTTTAAAAAGATAAATGAAAAATAAAAAAAAGAAAAAGGATTGCTGGTCTCGCGGATCAGAAGAGGGATCCGGCTACGCGGATCCTCTCTTTAACCCGCGAGCTAGCCTCGGTCAGCCGGGTCAAGGATGGGGGGAAAAAGGACATAAATGCCCCTTTTGGGCTTTGGTTGTCATAACGACAGGTTAGGGCAGGTTAGTACTTCTGCCCCTTTGATTGCTTCCCTCGCGCACGAGGCAGCAACGAGGATCGGGTAGTAGAGAAGAAGGGGGGGTGAAGAAGCTCAGGAAGGTTAGGGGGTGTCTGGGAGTGTGAGGATGGGCGGAACGCATTCGCGAGGTCTTCCTGAGTCCAACGAACCCAAGAAGCTTGCCGGAGGTTACCTACAGCCCTAGTTTCGATGGCGGGATACTCTGAAAATGGAAAAATGGGTTCCAGGTATTTACCTGCCCTCCGGCTGGATTGAGGGATCATGAAGCTCCGCGTGGGGTTCGTGAAGTTGTTGGTCCACTTCCGGATGCTCGACGTACCCTGGACCTCGCCGACGATGGCAGCCTTGCGCGCAGCTCCGGCGGCTAGTCGACCCAGGCTCCTAGGCCTTCGTGGCTCCAACCAAAGGTGTAGGTCGTCTCGCCGTGATCCCGATATGGTGTGGGTGCGTTCAATTGAACGGAGAGGGCCACTGGAGGGTGGGCGAGATCGAAGTCGGGTGAGCAGGGGGTGCTCGAGGTGAGGGTGGTAGGGGCGTATTCCGTTGGAATTAGAGGTATGGGATGATGAAAGGAGGTTTGGCGGAGCTCTTGGGAGTGTTATATAGGCGCGAGGTGATGTATAGGGTAAACCCCTAATTCGTGCGCCGCCACCGGTGAGAGCAGCGAGAGAGTCGGGATCTGTTCTCTCTAATCCGAGGATGAGGGGAGGTCAAACTGGGGCTAGATGAGTTCGTCGCGGAGTTTCGAAGAGGTCTGTTGGGTTAAAATTTCAAAACCGAGGGTGAGGTGGCGAGGTAGGTCGGGCCTCATCTCCTGCTGCCTCCCCGTCCTTTGCGGTAGGTAGGAGACGAAGTCTCCTCCTTCGGATCAGGGCTGATCCGCGGATCACCCAATCTAATGGCTAGGAGGGCGAGGCGGGTTTCTTAGGTAGTGTGACAATTAAATCAACTTGATTTAATAAGAAACTGAGGTCTAAGTCTTTATGATCAAAAGAATAATACACGAAATTAAAATGGGCGTAAATCCCAATTGGTTGACCCAATTGTTACCAAATTTTAGGGGCTTGCTAGTGAGGTCAAGGTGTACCTTGTGTACAAATTTGGTAGCAAAAATCGATCTGTAGATAGGTAAATTTAGCAATTGCCTCAAAGCATTAGTTTAGGTTATCAAGTAAACTAGGGTTTGTTTTTCTTTTTGCCAAAAGTGTCATTTTAAGATTAGTCATGCAATGATTAAGTTGAGGGTAGTTTTGTCAACAATAAATTGAGAAAATAAATAACAAGAGAGAGAAAATAAAGTAAAAACTCACTCCATCACATTCTCCCCTCCTTAAAAAGAATTTTGTCCTCAAAATTCAAGAAGCCTGAAAGAGATGTGGATACTTCCGCTCGACTTCAGACTTGAGCTCCCAGGTAGCATCGGTTGGATCATGGTGGCTCCAGAGAACTTTCACCATATCTATACTCCGATTGTTGTGAAGCTCCTTTGTCTTTAGATCGAGAATTCTGACTGGTGACTCAGCATATGACCGATCATCTTTCAGCTCGAGGGGCTCATGATTCAGAATGTGACTAGGATCTTTGACGTACGGCTTCAGATTGGATACGTGGAAGACATTGTGCATGGCACTGTACTGAGGTGGCAAAGCAAGACGATAGGCGCATTCTCCAACCCTTTCAAGGATCTCAAAGGGTCCCGCATAACGAGGACTGAGCTTTCCCTTATTCTTGGCGAAATCTCGAATAGGTCGGATCTTCAGGAATACGTGATCACCTTCTTTGAACTGTCGTTCTCGTCGGTGAGCATCTGCATAAGATTTCTGCCTATCTTGTGCTCACTTCATTCTTTGCTTAATCAGTGCAACTTTGTCTATATACAGTTCTATCTCCTCGGATTTCATCAAAGTGTGTTCTCCAACATCATCCCAGTGTAACGGAGATCTGCGTGGCCTTCCGTAGAGAGCTTCGTATGGTGGCATCTCAATACTCGCCTGACAGCTATTATTATACGCGAACTCAGCCAATGGCAAGTAATGGTCCCACGAGCCTTCCCAATCGAGCACACAAGCTCGTAGAAGATCTTCCAAAATCTATACGGTACGCTCTAACTGTCCATCCGTCTACGGGTGATAAGCTATGCTGAAGTTCAACTTGGTGCCCAGCTCCTCTTGGACTTGCTTCCACAGCTTCGACGTAAACTTTGGATCCCTGACCGAGACAATGGATGCTGGAATCCCATGCAGACATACGATCTCTCGGATGTAGAGGTTAGCCAACTCAGAAACCTTCGCAGTAGTCTTCACAGGCAGAAAATGGGCTGACTTGGTGAGACGATCCACTATGACCCATGCAGCGTCGTACCCCTTCCTGGTCCTGGGCAAACCCACCACGAAATCCATGGTAATGTGCTCCCATTTCCATTCTAGAATCTAAAGGGGTTGTAGTAAACCGCCTGGCCGCTGATGCTCGGCCTTGATCCTCTGACAGGTAAGACACCTAGACACGAAATCGGCAATATCGCGCTTCATGCCTCTCCACCAAAACTGACGTTGTAGGTCTTTGTACATCTTTGTCATGCCTGGATGAACTGTGTACTTGGACCCATGTGCCTCATTTAGGATTGATGTCTTTACAGTTGACTGCTCAGGAACCCACATGCGATTCTTGTATCGAAGTCCACCATCAAGTCCCACAGATAGGTGTGTTTGAGGCTTTGACAAGGGAGAAGAGAGCTCTGAGAGATCAGGACTAGCCTTCTGCGCTTCTAGGTGTTCAGAATGCAGGTTGGATGTGACTGAGATGTTGTTGACATGCACACGATCTGATAGAAACATCGGCTTCCAACCAACTAGGGTTTCCATATTTCTCCACTCGGGAACAGAAAGAGATGCACAAAGTGCTCTTTTCCTACTAAGGGCATCAGTGACTACGTTTGCCTTACCCGGGTGGTAGGCAATAGTGAAATCATAGTCCTTCAAGTACTCGATCCACCGACGCTGGCGCAGATTTAAGTCCTTCTGAGTCAGGATGTACTTAAAGCTCTTGTGATCGGTGAAGATATCGAATGTTGCCCCATACAAGTAGTGTCTCCAGATCTTAAGAGCATGAATTATTGCAGCCAATTCCAGGTCATGCGTAGGATAATTGAGCTCGTTAGGTTTTAGCTGACGAGATGCATATGCCACTACTTTGCCGTTTTGCATAAGGACACAACCTAACCCACTCCTTGATGCGTCAGTGAAGATGACAAACCCTTCGTTCCCAGAGGGCAGAACAAGCACAGGAGCCGACGTCAACTTTTTATTCAACAGCTGGAAACTGGATTCACATGTAGCTGACCAGATGAAGTACTCGTCCTTACGAGTGAGCTTTGTCAGAGGAAGTGCCACCTTAGAGAAATTAGGGATGAAACGTCGATAATATCCGGCCAGTCCTAAGAAACTTCGGATTTCTGAAGGATTACGAGGAGGTTGCCAATCAAGCACTGCAGAAACTTTGGCGGGATCAACGTAAATAGTGCCTCCAGAGATGACGTGTCCCAAAAACATGACTTTATCGATCCAGAACTCACATTTAGATAGCTTACCATAGAACTTCTGGGTTCGTAAAATCTCGAGAACTGTCCTCAAGTGTTCCCGATGTTTCTCCACAGAATCAGAAAAGATCAGAATATCATCAATGAAGACAACCACAAAATCATCAAGATAGGGCTGGATGACTTTGTTCATCAGATTCATGAAGACACCAGGTGCATTGGTCAACCCGAATGGCATCACTAGAAACTCATAGTGTCCATATCGAGTTCGGAAGGCTGTTTTAGAAATGTCAGAGTCTTTGACCTTCAGTTGATGGTAGCCAGAACGGAGATCAATTTTTAAGAAGACTTTAGCAGTGCGAAGCTGATCGAAGAGGCCATCAATGCGAGGGAGAGGATACTTGTTCTTAATAGTAGCCTGGTTCAACATGCGATAGTCAATACACATCTGCATAGAACCATCTTTCTTTTTCACGAAGAGTACGGGAGCACCCCAAGGGGAGACACTAGGGCGGATAAAACCTTTATCAAGGAGTTCTTGTAGTTGTTTCTTCAGCTCCATCAGCTCAGCAGGGGCCATCCTATACGGTGCCCTAGAAATCGGAGTGGTTCCAGGAAGAAGGTCTATAGAGAACTCTATGTCTCTGTCTGGAGGCAGCCCAGGAAGCTCCTTCGGGAATACATCAAGAAAATCACGTACCTCCTCCAGTCTTTCTACAGGCCCGTGGGCAGGACTGGTCTCTGAGACAAATGCGAGGAAGACTTTGCATCCTTTATTTACTAGCTTCTTAGCTTTGAGAGAAGAAATTATTATATTATTACAGAATCCGCTCCCCTTAGGTATCACCACAGGACGGTTATGAGGACGAGAAAGAAGTACCAACTTGTCCCTACAGTCAATTGTTGCATAATATTCATATAGCCAGTCCATTCCGAGAATAACACCAAAGTCTTCCATAGACAAGAGGATAAATTCGAAAGGCAGATCATGATTTTCGAATTTGAGAGGGAGAACATCAGTTTTCTGTAAGGTTGTGAGAATTCTGCCACTAGGAGTTGTCACATCCAAAATATACCCCAGATCCCTTATATTTAGATTTAACATGGATGTCAGATTTTGAGAAATGAATGTGTTTGTAGATCCAGAATCAAATAGTGCTCTAATAGGATGTCCATTCAAGAATACAATGCCTACATATGATAATTTCGAATTTAAGTAATTGAAGGCATTGAACGAGATATTGAATATATGAAAAAGATTTAAAGTTTACCTTCCACAAGCTGATTTGGATTTGCCCTAGCTTCTTCTGCTGTCACTGCAAAAACCCTGGCGTTGCGATGTCCCTGAGGGGGTGGAGCACCGGACGGATGCTTGCCAAGGACTGATGCATTGGGACACTTGGCAAGGAAATGTCCCTCTTTCTTGCAGTTGTAGCAGACGGGCTTGGTGTAGCGACAAGGTTCATCGTGTCCTCGTCCGCTGGTTTTGCACTTGTTGCGATAGTCCATCAGCTTGTTGTTTCTTGGACCTTTTCTTCCTGAACCTCCTCCCTTTCCTGGTCCTTTGTTGTGGCCGGGGTGGAACTTCTTGAACTTCTCCTCTTCAGTGGTGGTTAACCCCAGGTACCCCATGCTAGGTGGCTTCTACAAACCCTACTCTCTCTCCTGCTTAAGGGCCATATCTAGGGCTTCATCCAGGTTTTGAGGACGGGAGGCTATGACTAGGGTTTTTAACTGTGTGGTAAGACGGTCCAAAAAGTGCTCAGTGAGATGCTCTTTAGTACGGATGGGGGCATAGCGCTCCAAAAGCCTGAACTGTCTAGTGTAGTCGGCCACTGACAGCTTGCCTTGCTTGAGCTCCATGTACATCACCTCCTTCCTCTTCCTTTCAGCTATGGGCATGAAACAGTCGGTTAATAGGGTTTTGAAGGCTTCCCAACCCATGGCATCCACCTCTCCTCCCCTATTCCTGCCATAATTCTCCCACCATATCCTAGCCCCTCCCTTAAGCATATGGGCTACAAAGGTGACCTTCTTTTCTTCATGGACTCCTAGGGTACGAAATCCGTTTTCCATGGACAGAAGCCAGGCTTCGGCCTTGTCCATCACTTCGGGTTGGTCTTCCCCCCAGAAGGAATCAGGGTTTAACTTGATGAAATCTATCACCGTTACTTCTCTTGCCCTAGGGTTACTGGGTTCTGCGATGGCTCGGTTGACTAGGGTTTCCATGAAGTCAAAAAGAGCCTTCTTCTGTTCTTCCCATCTCTCTTGGCCCGTAGGATCAGGATTTTCAGAGGTTTCAGGGTCCTTCCTTTTGTGAGAGTGAGATTCCTCAGAGGATCTGGAGTTTCTGGTTTTTGGAGGCATCCTGAAATTAATTTAAACAAATTAGGTTTTATCTCTCAAAAGTTTTATTATTATCATCATTATCATGATTATCATTTCAATTATCATTTTCATTTTTTTCTCATTATTAAAGTTCTTAATGTTACAATTTGCGGAGGATATCCTAAGACGGTTCTTATAAGTCGGTCCTTAAGACTTGTCTAAATAGAGAGACATTTTCTTAGCCTTATAAGGTGAGAAGCAAATTTCAAGGTCGAGATGAGAGGGAAATATTCCTAGAGAAAGAGGTAAGAGGGAATTTTCTAGAGATGAGAGGGTCCTAAATAGGATAATCCCAAAAGTAGGGGAACTTAGAGTGTCGGCCAGGTAGACTCACACTGCCTTATAGGTAGCCTCGTGATTGCCAAGCAAAGTGGCTCGGAGACTTTAGCCAGACCTTAGGCAGATGCTATCCTAGTCACCTCAACCCTTAGTATCCCAAACTCAAGGACTACCCTAGACTCACAATAGAGTGAATGGGTTCATGTGACTATGTTGTGTGAACCTTGGCTCTGATACCAACTGTGACGACCCCAATTTCTATATAATTTCCATAATGACATAAACAGATATGCGTGCACTCATATCTTATAAATGTCAAAAGGGAAAATACAAGAAATTAGTGAAGTCAACTAAAACCAGAGATATGCCAAGATCTAGTTCACAAACAACAATTAATAGCCACAATAACCACCATTCATTAAGGATATATAAAGTCATACATAACTTATTCGAATGGAGAGAAAAGATATAAATAGTTCTAAAGAAATAATAGAGATACATAGGATATTATCATCCTCAAAGTACTGGAAAGGGAAAAACTACATCTATCATGAAATAGATAAGAAGAACAGAAATCTATCTAATATATCCTCCTTGCTCATTTATTATGCCTTCAGGTACTTTGATCATCTCTTTTACTCCATTGTTTCACAAGTTCTTTGTACCTAAAAATACGGGAAACAAAACACGAGTCAAAAGAGTACGTGGTAGAAAAAGATACTATAGTATGATTTCATAAGAAAAGTAACTTTTGAAATCAAAACGAGATAAGAAGAAATCATATTCTTTAAGCGAAACAATAATCAGGCAAACATTTCTTTTAACATGTCATTCGATGCGATTGTACTACTTCAAGCATCTTTTCAACATACATCTAATGTGGGCCATATAGAAGAGAAAGAGAGGGATGCATACATCTAACATGGGCCAGATTTCATACATCCATGTTAGGCACATACATCCAACATTAGGCAGTGCATGTAGCTACAATCCATCTAACCTTTCATCTTATATTTAGTGTTTTTGTCGGCAAAGGAAAATACACTATAGTATTTCATCCAAGCACATTTATAAAGTAGTTGCATCCAAGTACAATACTTTTAACAACCATGGAAAACTAGTCATATACTTATAACCACGTACCTTCTAGCAGATCTGATCCTCACAGGTTCCTAGATCAAAGGTTGAGAGAAGATCCTCCTGAAATATGAGTAACCCTATGTTACAATATGTCTTTATCATTTCTTATAACTTTACAGTTTAGATCATTAGGGTTTATATCCTTAGGATTTAGATCATTGGATTGGGATCATTAGAGTCATCATTAGGGTACTCCAGATCCTTGAGATCAGAGTTGACCAAAGGAGGCTGATTAATCAAGTTCTTACAGAGATCTTAGAAGATTAGGGTTTGATATGATGTTTTCAACAAATATTGAAATAAGAAAGTCATATGGAAGAGTCTAGTTAGGATCCTTGAAGATTTGATCATTTTCGATTAAGATTTCGAGATTCAGGGTTATTCTAACTCATGTCAGGATCAAAGATCAAAAGATATCAACATTTGATTAAGATCATCCTAAAGATAATCATATAACATGGATTAAAATGGGTTTAGATTACATTTTCGAACAGTAATGATCAACAGGGTCTGATCATATTTTATATGAATAGGTCTCGTTTTTCTGATCAAAATGATATATAGTTTTGCTATTTTCTGATGATCCTACTATTTTCTATAATTAATTGAAAATCGACCAATTAGGAAATTTTAATAAGATAAATGAAAAATAAAAAAAAGAAAAAGGATTGCTGGTCTCGCGGATCAGAAGAGGGATCCGGCTACGCGGATCCTCTCTTTAACCCGCGAGCCAGCCTCGGTCAGCCGGGTCAAGGATGGGGGGAAAAAGGACGTAAATGCCCCTTTTGGGCTTTGGTTGTCATAACGACAGGTTAGGGCAGGTTAGTACTTCTGCCCCTTTGATTGCTTCCCTCGCGCGCGAGGCAGCAACGAGGATCGAGCAGTAGAGAAGAAGGGGGGGTGAAGAAGCTCAGGCAGGTTAGGGGTGTCTGGGAGTGTGAGGATGGGTGGAACGCATTCGCGAGGTCTTCCTGAGTCCAACGAACCAAAGAAGCTTGCCGGAGGTTAGCTACAGCCCTGGTTTCGATGGCGGGATACTCTGAAAACGGAAAAATGGGTTCCAGGTATTTACCTGCCCTCCGGCTAGATTGAGGGGTCACGAAGCTCCGCGTGGGGTTCGTGAAGTTGTTGGTCCACTTCCGGATGCTCGACGTAGCCTGGACCTCGCCGACGATGGCAGCCTTGTGCGCAGCTCCGGCGGCTAGTCGACCTAGGCTCCTAGGCCTTCGTGGCTCCAACCGAAGGTGTAGGTCGTCTCGCCGAGATCCCGAGATGGTGTGGGTGCGTTCAATTGAACGGAAATGGCCACTGGAGGGTGGGTGAGATCGAAGTCGGGTGAGCAGGAGTGCTCGAGGTGAGGGTGGTAGGGGCGTATTCCGTTGGAATTAGAGGTACGGGATGACGAAAGGAGGTTTGGCGGAGCTCTTGGGAGTGTTATATAGGCGTGAGGTGATGTATAGGGTAAACCCCTAATTCGTGCGCCGCCACCGGTGAGAGCAGCGAGGGAGTCGGGATCTGTTCTCTCTAATCCGAGGATGAGGGGAGGTCAAACTGGGGCAAGACGAGTTCGTCGCGGAGTTTCGAAGAGGTATGTTGGGTTAAAATTTCAAAACTGAGGGTGAGGTGGCGAGGTAGGCCGGGCCTCATCTCCTGCTGCCTCCCCGTACTTTGCGGGAGGTAGGAGACGAAGTCTCCTCCTTCGGATCAGGGCTGATCACCGGATCGCCCAATCTAACGGCTAGGAGGGTGGGGTGGGTTTCTTAGGTAGTGTGACAATTAAATCAACTTGATTTAATAAGAAACTTAGGTCTAAGTCTTTATGATCAAAAGAATAATACATGAAATTAAAATGGGCATAACTCCCAATTGGTTGACCCAATTGTTACCAAATTTTAGGGGCTTGCTAGTGAGGTCAAGGTGTACCTTGTGTACAAATTTGGTAGGAAAAATTGATCTGTAGATAGGTAAATTGAGCAATTTCCTCAAAGCATTAGTTTAGGTTATCAAGTAAACTAGGGTTTGTTTTTCTTTTTGTCAAAAGTGTCATTTTAAGATTAGTCATGCAATGATTAAGTTGAGGGCAGTTTTGTCAACAATAAATTGAGAAAAGAAATAACAAGAGAGAGAAAATAAAGTAAAAACTCACTCCATCACATAATATATACTTGTTTTCTCTTTGATCATAGAATGGATAGATCATGGATGTCCATTCGCAATCGCTGCACCCCAGAGTTTATATCTCATCTTGACCAGTTTATTAGATTTGCCGAGGAATATAGGAAACAACCTGGAGATAGGTTCTACTATCCATGTAGGCATTGCGATAACAACTTGAAAGTCAGCACTGGTGATGAAATCAAAAGTCATGTCATGTGATATGGGATTATACAAGGCTATACAGAATGGCACTGGCATGGAGAGATTTCAAACTCGAAACCAGTGGATGTCGATAGCTGTGCTTGTGTGGAAGAAGAAATTGCCTCTAATGGCGTATATGTGAATGAACCAGTTCCAGTAGACATCGTTGATGTGATGTTGGATAGTTGTGGGGTAGAGCACACTGATCCACCTCCCATTTTTAGAAACATTATGCATGATGCTGAGATATCATTATACATAGGTTGTACTAAGTTTACGAAGCTTAGCTTTGTGTTGAGATTGTATAATTTGAAAGCTAACAATAGATGGAGCGACAAAAGCTTCACGTTATTGTTGTCTTTGTTGAAAGAAATGCTTCCTGAAGGAAACGAGCTGCCAATGTCAACATACCAGGTAAAGAAATTGTTGTGCCCAATGGGAATGGATGCCAAGAAGATACACGCATGCCCGAATGATTGTGTATTATTTCAAAAGGACTGTGGATTTGAAAGATTGTCCAAAATGTGGTGCATCACGGTATAAATTGACGACTTCGGGGGAGTCCAAAAATGGTTCTCCTGCCAAGGTGATGTGGTATCTACCTATAATATCACGGTTTAAATGCTTGTTTATCAATCCGATAGATGTGAAGAATTTGAGGTGGAATGCAGATGTTAAGAAAGATAATGATGGAATCCTACGACATGTGTCTGATTCCCCACAGTGGAAGAAGATTGATCTATTGTACCTTGAATTTGGTGAAGAAGTCAGGAATCTAAGACTTGGGCTTTGTACAGATGGGATGAATCCGTACGGGACATTGAGCAGCCAACATAGCACTTGGCCAGTCATGCTTTTTATATACAATCTTCCTCCCTGGATGTGTATGGAAAATAAGTACATAATGTGGTCATTGTTGATATTGAGCCCTAAACAACCTAGAAATGATATCGATGTTTATCTTGAACCTCTTATTGATGACTTAAAGAAACTCTGGGGTGAAGGTGTGATGACCTATGATGCTTCACGAAGAGAGACATTTCATTTGCATGATATGTTGTTTTGCACTATTAATGACTTTCCAGCATATGGGAATTTGTCTGGATATAGTGTCAAAGGAGCTAAAGCGTGTCCAATATGTGAAGAGAACATTGATTCAATAAGACTAAAACATGGCGGTAAGACTGTATATCTTGATCATCAAAGGTTTCTTACAAAATTCCATCTGTATCGTAGGAAGCACAAAGCATTCAATGGATTGAATGAGGAACAGAGTGCATCTAAACCTATACCAGGGGAGTTTGTTTATGAAAGAGTAAAAGCTTTTGTCAATGAATTTGGTAAGAGATCACAATGTACTATGGCCACACAGAGTGACAAATCTTTATTCAAGAAGAAGTCAATATTTTGGGATCTTCCTTATTGGAGTTCTTTGACAGTCAAGCATTGTATCGATGACATGCACGTTCAGAAAAATGTATGTGATAGTGTCATTGGTACTTTGTTGAATATACCAGGTAAGACTAAAGATGGGCTAAAATCCAGACTGGACCTACGTGAAATGGGAATAAGGTCAGAATTAACAGAATTACATGAAATGGGAAATCGGAGAACATACTTACATCCCACTTGTTACACATTGTCTAGAAAGGAGAAGAAAGCTTTTTGTGAATGTTTGGTAAATGTTAAGGTGCCACAGGGTTACTCATCCAACATCTATAGATTGGTATCAATGAAAGATCTGAAGTTGATAGGTTTTAAATCTCATGATTGTCACACTCTAATGCAAAAAATATTGCCTGTGGCAATTCGATCTATATTGCCGAAGCATGTAAGGTTTGCAATCACCAAACTTTGTTTCTTATTCAACAGTCTGCGCAGCAAAGTTATTGACCCTGATACTCTCGATAATTTGCAAAGAGAAGTGGTTGTTACCCTATGTCATCTTGAGATGTATTTTCCTCCGTCGTTCTTTGATATCATGGTACATCTTGTTGTCCACTTGACTAGGGAAGTGAAAATGTTGGGACCAATTTTCTTGCATTGGAATTATCCCTTTGAACAATACATGAGTGTTTTTAAAAGTCATGTTCGAAACCGTTATCGGCCTGAAGGGAGTATTATTGAGGGTTATGTGGCGAGAGAGGTTATGGATTTTTGCAATGACTTTCTTAGTGGTAATGAAAGTCTTACATCAACTATCTCAAACACCAGATGATATTACTGAAACTATCAAATGCCTCACCTTTAAACTGAAATTGACTGTTATGTCTTATGAAGGGTATGACATTAATGGATTCACATATTACACAATGCGCCAAGATGATAAGAGTGTTGTCCAAAACAGTGGGGTCACCCTTCAAGAGCCGACTATGTTTTTTGTAAGTGCAAAGGATAAGAGTCCACGTGAAGCTAAAATGTCATATTACGGTGTCATTGAAGACATATGGGAGTTTGACTACATAGATTTCAGATTTCTGATCTTCAAATGTAATTGGGTGATAACACCAAAGGAGTTATAGTGGATGAATTGGGTTTCACTTTAGTGAACTTTGAAAATATTGGCGAGAAGGGTGAACTATTCATATTGGCATCACAGGCAAAACAAGTATTTTATATCGATGATCCTACAAATGATAAATGGTTGGTTGTTCTTCATGGTAAAAGATAGTTCATTGAAATCCTATAGATGAATTAGAGTACTATGATAAGTATGATGACTCCAGTCCATTCTCAGTTGGGTTGCCAACACCAGTAAATGTTGAAGCTAATGATGACTTGTATGTGCGTGGAGATCACAATGAAGGATTGTTAATTGATAAAAAAATCACAATATTAGAGGCATGTTTATATTTTTTATATGTTTTATTTTTCTGAATGTGAACTTTACAATGTGAATTACTTTACAATGTGAATGTGAACTTTACAATGTGAATTTTACAATGTGAATTACTTTACAATGTGAATGTGAACTTTACAATGTGATCTTTACAATGTGAACTTTACAATGTTAATTACTTTACAATGTGAATGTGAACTTTACAATGTGAATTTTACAATGTGAATTACTTTACAATGTGAATGTGAACTTTACAATGTGAGCTTTACAATATGAATTACTTTACAATGTGAACTTTACAATGTGAATGTGAACTTTCAGATGGCTGAGCATTCTCCTGATGACCGTGCTGATGATTACCGTGAGGGTGAGGACATCAATGCGCCGCCTCGCAATGTAAGTTTTAAAAATATATATCATGTATTTATATCTATATGTCCATTTCTAGTTATATCTTGTAAGTGTGTTTATTTTGTCAAATTTTAGGTTGATGATGCAAATGTACCCTCTGAAGCACTTGAGGCACTTGATGAGCAGCACCAAAAAGTTGACAAGAAAAGGGGCATCACTACGATGAAGAAGTTAATAGCGCAAAGGGGCAATGGACCCAAACTTGTTGTGGATTTTGATAATGCAGGAAATGCAATTGGAGTGAATCGCAATTCGTTTGTTTCATATTTTGGGTATGTTACTCGTAGCCATTGCAATTGTAAGATAGATTCTTGGCATAAAATTCCTAAGTAGAAGAAATACATAATATGGAAGGATTTATACGTGAGTTATTATTAATTTGCAATTCTATTTGTTAGATTACTAATTTTTTGGATACTAGTTAATAGCAATTCTATTTTGCAGAGTATATTTGAATTGGTTGAAAAGCAGCATCGTAAATGTGTGATGTAATGTTGTGGGAGAGTCCTAAGGAACTATAGCACAAATCTCACCTGAGAATACATAAAAGAAGGTGGCAAGAGGAAGAAGACAGCCACAGAACAATAGAACTTCCTGGACCAAGAAGAATGGGACGCATTTGTTGCTTCAAGACAAACTGATGAATTCAAGGTATTAGGCGTCACCCCCAATTTAATTAATATACATTGTATTCACCTATTCAAGATTAACATTTAGTGTTACTAACCAGATCATTAATGTGCATACTAACTAGGCCCTCAGTGAGGCACAAAAAGCAAGGTGTGCACTGAATGTGCATGACCACACAATGGGTCCAAAGGGGTATGCAGGCATTCGCCAAAGACTACACTCTGAGTTTACTACTCAGTCTACTGCTACTCAGGAGTCCTCTACTATAGGTAGCACACCTCTGCCTCGAAATGATATCTGGATAGCTGGGAGGAAAAATAAGAAGGGAGAAATAAGGAAGCCCGTAACTGCTGAGGTGGATGTAAAAATGGTAAAATACAACTCTTACAACAATCGTTCGAATATTGATTATTTGTGGTGTTTACTTAATTACAAATTTTTGTTTTGGCGATTAGCGGGAGCTGCAAGAGCTGAGGAAATAAGGCAAGTTCATCCCTAAGGGCACAAGGGATGAATTGACAGTTGCTCTGGGTAACCCAGAGCATCCTGGACGTGTTAGGGTTGCAGGTGTTGGTGTGGGTATCAAAGCGTTCTTTGGGCCATCCCAGCACAAACATGTCCCAAAAGTGGGACTTTCACAAGAATAGGTAACCTATTCTTTCTTTATAATGTTATTGTAAAAGAGAATTCAATAATCAGAAGCTAATGTTTCTTTTATCCATGTATAGGTAGATAAGCTAGTTGATAGGAAACTCGAACAAGCACTGAGCAAGTGGCAGGCATCTCAGACTTCCACTCAGCAGACACTACCTATGGCGTCCCGCTCTACTCCTACTGCAGAGGTTGGGAGTTATCTTGTAGACCCACCACCTAGCACATCCACTGTAAGTATTTTTATGACATAATAACTAGTCTTTTTAAGATGATATGTTTTTAAGATGATATGTATATAACATTCTTTACACAAATTTGTAGGGGTTGAAACCATGTCGTCTAAAAAAGAAAGAATATGTTGTTGCAGAGGCTTCGGCTTACCCATCCCTACCAGGGGAAATGTTTCATGGGTCTCCATTACCAGCTGGTTGGGTTCGTATGAGCACGCTACGTATATTCCCCAACTAGATGGATCTTCCATTGCCATATGCCCACCCAGATTGTGAAACGCTTGGTGAGGCAGAAGGTGGAGTGATATTGTGGCCAAAAGCAGATGTCCTCTATACTAAAACTGTATGGTAAATTTACATTACATTAAATTATTAGTGTGTGTATATGATGTCAATTGATCTAAAATTATATATATATATATATATTGGTTAAAAAGAATACACCCAGAGCATCTAGGCCTCCACCTCCACCTCCTACATTACCAAGTTGGGTTCCATAGGACCTACCTGTCCCGTTAGATCCTAATTGTAGGGGTATGGCAATATGGTTAGGAGAACATGATGTAAATTTCCCTATAACTATTTCTATAGATTTGGATGTTGCAGGTCAATCATACGAAAGCAATCTATTTATGCAAGATATTTTGGAGTTGTTTCGATATGATTGGTTGAATACATATGTGATAGAGCTATGGATAAGGTGAGATCTTCTTTATACATCCATATACCTTGTGTAGGATCTGGTGATCTGGTTTCTTATTTATTAATGCATATGTAATACATGTTTTACAGCTACTTAGAAAAGATATGTGCAGATTTTTCATTCGAACATGTAGGATTTTTTATTCCATCTTTGATTAGTCTAGTAGTTAAAGACCCTCCGTCAGTTCAACAATACTGTTGTGATTCTTTTACAATTTTTTCTCAAAATAATAAGATGTTGATAATAGCTCCATTCAATGTGGAGTAAGTTTACTTTGCTTATTATAATTTGGGCTTAAGAAAATTTCATTTTTATCGTGGATTTTGAGTTATTAATTTTTTACTTTTTTATCTCTAGTGGTATGCATTGGGAGTTACTAGTTATTGTCCCCGAGACGTTCACTATCTATTATCTAGATCCTAATGGGACTAAATTGAATTCAAAATATGGACACAAAATGAAAATGGCATTATTTCGGTGAGAAATATTTCATTTTCATATATGTTAACATATATTATTACATTACTATTTAATTATGCAATGTACTATGTTACATTAACATGTAGGGGTTTAGATGAGTTCAAAAAGGCTGGAGGAAAGGTCCCCAGGAAAAAGAACCAGCAAATAACTTGGAAGAATGTGGAAGTAAGTTCCCGACTGCAATGCATATATTATTTATGTGAACAATGCTTAATTAGTTGTATTTTTTAATATTTTGTATGTTTCAATTTATAGTGTGCTAAACAAGACAACGGATGGGCATGTGCATACTATGTGATGTGATTTATGCACATGATTATCAAATATGCCGCAGTGGACATCGATACCATTCCTGAGGTATTATATATAGTCTCATTAGATAATATGAAATATATCAATCTTATTTATAGCTCATTAATTATATATACATCATTCTCTTTGTAGGTGTTTAAAACTGACCACACTATAGGAAAGGCCTTACCAAATGAACATGATCCCTATATGATGGGAGAATTAAATGAAGTAAGAGAAGAATGGGCTACAGCCATACAAGTAGTGGGGGTTTTAACATATAATTCGGATGTTGATAGCAAATAATGACTAAAGAATGATATTTTGTAAATGAATTTATGAATTATAATATGTGTGAATGTTTCTACATGTGTCTGAATGTTTATACATGTGTGAATGTGAAAATGAATGAAACTGTTGGTTGCTATATGAATGTTTCTACATGTGTGAATGTGAAAATGAATGGAACTGTAGATTGCTACATGAATGTTTCTACATGTATGAAAATCGAATGGAACTGCAGGTTGCTAAATGTGTGAAAATTAATGTTGTTAATTATGCAAGTTTGTGGCATGTTGTTGGCTGATATCAATGGATGTCGTAAAACCTGCAGTTCATAACTGAACTGCAGGTTTCTCATCCTACGACCAGCCATAGAAGGTCTGTAGACTGATTAAAAAACTTGCAATAGGCGTCAGTTATTTGTTTAAAACCGACGACAAATGGTTACAGCGCCGGATAAATAATTAAAAATGACGCCTAATGCATGTGATGTGCCGTCGGTTATCAATAATAAACCAACGTTGATTTCTCTAATGAGGCCATACACCACGGTCGTACTGGCCAGCACGGCTGTGGCAGCGGGCCAGACAATACGGCCATGCTGGCCAGCACGACCGTGGTAGTGGGTGATATGGCGTCAGTTATCACTAATAAACCGACGTCGATAGTGCCCCATATGGCTCCCTTTCTGTGGCATGAAGGTTTATGGCATCGGTTTCAAAGCTAATAACTGACGCCTATACCGCCCTGCTGGTGCATTTTCAGTGGAGCATGAAGGGTTGTGGCGTCGGTTTGAGAACTACAGCCTAATGGTTGGGCTTTTAGCGGCGCCCACATAGGTGTCGCTTAAAAACTGACACTAAAGGCCTGAAATAACCGACACTAAAGTCCGGTTATCTACTGGTGCTTATTAAGGAAACAAAGATACAAAACATCATTTAAAACTCTCTCACATCTATACAAGGACCTAGAGTAACAGGGACCAATGGTACTTAACTGATCTCATACTTAACTCATGTGGTAGATCTACTCTGATGCATTGACCTTCTTCAAGTCCATGTGATTTCTTTAAAAATTGTGAGTATAGGGGTGAGCCTACTGGCTTAGTGAATGAGTACTTCAAAGAAATAGTTTAAAGCACTTATATAATTACAAATATATTGTTAATCAACTGATATCAATTATAACAGCAGTAAGCTTTAAAGAGTCTAATCATTTACAATCATAAATATGACACAATACTCTATACATCTACAAGAGTGAATCAATATATGAACATGCTTGATTGATCATAAAGAGAACTAATGATTCAGAAACATACAAGGAATAATTGAATAGTTGTGCACACTTGTTTAACCTCTCATTCATCTTATTATGCCCTAAACCCATATGAGGTGTACCACAACAAGTGAAAGAATCACAACATGCTACGATCTCCTTGTACAAGGCTTCAAAGCATTACTGGGTTCCTAAGCCTATCTCTTGAGTAAGACCCCGTCTGCAGCGGGCCTCGGCACATCTGCCTCTCAGCGGATAATGGGAGTGGTCGAATATCTCAGACTCCACCTCTCAACTTGGGTACTCAGGTGGTGAGTCAAAGCTAGCCCTCAGACTTATTGTGCATCAGTGGTCCTACTGACCACTGATCACTCAATATGTAACACAGGTACCACCGACATCCCCGATTGGTGTTGGGTACCACACAACTGTAAGGAGTTTTATAAGGACCCTAAACTTGCTTAATGAGTTGAATAAGTTTAATTATCATAATTGAATTCTTATAACCCTAATATAACCTTGGTATATGCTTTGAAATCCTAAGACAAGCTTAAGTTTCAAATTTGGTCCAATTTGGACATTGTTTGAGCAAGTTATGCAATTTTATGCACATTTTGGACTTTTCTATAATTTACCCAATTGAGAGGTTTTATTTGCAATTTATCACTTGCATTATGTTCCTTGGATACTACCTCATCATTCCTAAGCTTTTTTAGACATGGTTCACCTATTTAAACCTTGGTTTGAAGGTGTTTTCTCCTAGGGTATTTTAGGGTATACCCCTTCATGGATGAGCTACCTTTAGTAGCTATCAACTAATGAATTATTTGATTGGCTGGGAAATTAGACAAAGGAAACCTAAGTAGGTCTATACAGATTTTGGGGGATCTGCTTGTGTGTGCTTGTATATTCTTAATAAATTAAGGCCATGGACACTTGGATAGATACTAGAACTTCAACTTTTTCCTTTTCTTTATCTTAAAGTTTCATATACTTAACCCTAAGCACCAAAATGAGCCATTTGCTCCCCATAACTTCCCTCCTTCGCTCAACCTCGTTCTCCCTCTATGCTGCTATGAATTTTTCTGTCCAAGGAAGAAGAAAGTGAGGATCTTCTTAGAAAAAGGATCTAGGGTTGCAATTGACTTCATTTTAGGGTTGAAAAAGCTTCCTTCTAGTGATGTTGACCTAAAAGAGTAAGAGTTCCCTTCTTTCCTCTGTTTATTTCTTTGTTATGTTTCCTACTACCTTTCTCCAGGTCTGAACCTTTATGTTCCATCATATACATTTCTCTAAAGCATTAAAACCCTACCTTTCTTGCTCCTTATGCTTAGGATTTGCTCATTTGATGAAGAAATGTGCTAGATGGACGAATTCATAACTTATTCTTAAATTTTATACCCTACCTTCTCGAGTTTTCTTCTTTTGGGGGTTTCATATTCTCATTAGAGGCCAGTTTTATAACTTTCTCCACGTTTATTGCTTATCATAAGCTTTCTAGATCATGTTCTGGCTTGAAAATGATGATTTATGCACTAAAAAGCTATGCTTGACTTGGATTTTGATTTTTATAATGTTCCCTATTCTGATTTAAATTCTAAATGAACCTTTGATCATGTGTACGTTATTCCTAAGGTATAATATGACTTGGATCAGGATGGTTTGACAACCTATGGTGCTAAGCACCTATCAACCAATGGTCAATTTTAGGGTTTCAAGCTAATTTCTTCTATAAACCCATGACCCGATGATGGTACCATTGCATAAACCCTATGGTGTTGTCTTCATGATAACTAATGGTCAAGATCAAAGGTGTCATATTATGGTGACAATCTATGGTCACCCCCTTAGGTTAGGTTTTGGATCAATTAGAAGTTTAATGATCAACCATTAAGTACCCAATTGATATTATCAATCAATGATGACATTAGCTTAATATTTGATGTTGATTAATGAATATAGTGTTGATCTAACAACCTATGGTGACTTAACGGTCACTAATTATAGTGTACCATGTCTCTACAAACTATGGTGAGTTAAGCATTGTAGTTGTAGCATCAATTAATCCTTAGACCAACGGTTTCTTGGGTCACTTGATGCACTGGTTAGACATATACTATTATTGATGGTTTTAACATATGAACTTGACCCAATGGTCAAGATCTAATGTTTATTCCTCCAATAAGGTGGAATGAAGACTAATGTAATATGTTATTCCTAATAATGTGATTTATATGGTTTCCTTTATATGATCAACTTAAGGAGTTACTTGTTGACAACGGATGGCTTGTTTTAACTGAACAATCGATTGTGGGTTTTACCCTACTCTCAATGGAACTTTTTGTGTTGTTAATCAAGGGATGTCTAGGGTTAAATGGTGACTCTTTCTAGATCACAAATCAAGGAATTCATAGGTGGTTTATCCAAGGTGTTTACTTATGTAAAAAATCAATCATCTTATCTTTTAAACATCCAATGGTTCTGGGTGACATTGTGGTATGGTGATATGGGTTTATGATGGAAGAAATGGAGGGTTACCCTTAATAAGGTAATTTTACCTATTCATTCATATGAATAGAAGGGATGATAATCATATTGTGTTGATATGTAACCCTAAATAGGTATAGCTTGTTATACCTATCTTTAATATAACTAAATGATGGTAATTGGATATGAATAGTCCTTGAATGACTAATGCAATCATGGAGTACTCTATTACTGTTGTTGAAACCCTAGTATTCTATAACCTGATGGTTACACCTTGATTTATGTGTGGTTTCATACTTGAGAATGGTATGGAATGTGATGGTGATGCTTCACCTTATGCATCCATGATCCAATGGGGATGTTGTGGGTTAGGGTTTGGGTATGAGTGTTGATTAGTAACATTAATATAATTTCACTAGTACAGAAATGGTTTGTAGCATCGGTTTTTTAAAGCCTGCAGCGTCACTTTTTAACCGACGCCTAGGTGGGCGTCGCTACAGAATTTGGTCTAAAGCGTCAGATTATTTAACCAAATAAAACTGACCTTACAGAGTAAACACCGACGCAAGAGGTTGTAAAAATTCTGACCTAAGTGGGAAAAAACGAGCCTGTAAGGTCGGTTATTTCATAAAAACTGACCCTTTAAATGTTCTCGGTCGAGAAAATTGTCGACCGAGAACGTTTACAGGGTCGGTTTTTATGAAATAACTGACCCTAAAGATTGAATACCATTTCAGTGGTAACTCTCGGTCGAGAAAATTGTCGAACGAAAACTCTTTATAAGGTCTGTTTTATGAGAAAACCGACCCTAAAAATTGAATAAAACATTTCAGTGTAAGACTCGATCAACAAACTTCTCGACCGATAGTATTTCGGTCGAGAAGTTTGTTGACCGAATCTTACACTGAAATGTTTTATTCAATCTTTAGGGTCAGTTTTTTCAAAAAACCGACCTTATAGAGGACATGTAGACTCGGTTTTTTACAAAAACCGAAGTTAGAAGTTCTATTTCGGTCAAAAAAATTTCGACCGAAGAGTGTACAATGAATTCAATCTATAGGGTCGGTTATTTAAAAAACTGATGCTAGAAGTTATGATTTTTTTTTAAATTTCTATAGAAATTGATATAGAACAGAAGAACAAGAAGATTCATATATTCTGGGAGAGGGGAGCATTGATGCTCAACCATCACCATTCAAAACCACACATTAATAACAAAAATGATAATAAATATCATAATTTACAAAATGATAGAGTGCAAGTCTGAGATGACATATTACAAAAGTAAAAATATGAAAGAGTACGTACTCAAACCACATACATAAATGGAGCCGACATATTTAATCCAATGCTATTTCGACTTCACTTATAAAACACTCTGACCACTCTTCTTGGAATTCATTCAAGTCCACATGTGTGTAAGGCTGAGTTGTAAAGATCTGTAACAGATAATGCACATGCTAATATTTTATAAAAATGACTACAATCACTTGTAAATTTATGATGTTATTCTTTATTACCTGACTTATAGTTTGAATGTCATGTGATGCTTGTTTGAGAATAGCTTGCATGTATTTCATTACATAGTATCCACAAGCCCAGTCATTATTTTGCATAGGACACTACAAATAACGAATTATACTTAATGTTAGTAAACTACTATAAACAGCAGTTGAGATAAGACTATAAGAGTTGACATATTAGAATTCAAAAATTAATACATATAAGACTAAGCAGTTGTCAAAGTAGCTACCTTGACATTTTTCAAAGTCAATGTCTTTAATTTTGTGGGTATTTGTCCTCCAGCTTCACGAAAAGCCTTTATACCCCTATCAATTAAACGATAGTTGGTAAAATAGAAATTCTAAATAAAATATCATGTTGAAGCAATTGATTAAATTTATGCTTACTCCATAGCTGACAATTTCAGTTTGTGACTCCTTGTTGTTTTACCCATTGGGTCAAGATAATAAAGAGTCATCAATTTTGGGACAATCACCAGTAATTCCCAATGTCTAGATCTGAGTAAGAATAAAACAAACATTAAAATAAATAGTTTCATTCATTATTAAAATTATATTGAATAATAATACTTATTGGATGTTAAAAGGAATTAGGATAATTTCCTTCCCCTCACTAGCAAAATATTTGAATGCATCAGAGAAGTACTCATTCACTTCCTCAATATTATTTGTCTCCACCTGACTAGTGACTGAAGGAACTAAGAATGCAATATTCTTTATATCAAAGTCGGTGACCTCGGTATATAAATGGTTGTTAAACATTTGTAATTATTTTCATATGTAGAAATAAGCTAAAAATTTGTATTGGAATTTTCTATATATATTGATAGATCCTTACCTTATCCATACTTATATTATCGAAGTGTTCATCCAATCATACCGGAACAACTCTATAATATCGTCAAGAAAAATAAAATTCTCAAAGTCCCTCCCAACTGCATCTTCTGTTAACTTGACCATCATATTTGATCCTGATCTTTGGTTAGCTAAGTATCGACACAAACATTTAGATTTGCTTCCCAATTCGTCGAATGTAGTTTTGAGAATGAAAGATGGCTTGGGCATAGGAGGACGACTAGCAGAAATTTTACTTTTTGGTTTACAAACCTGTTAATTAAATTACATACTTATATTACATGAGTTCATATATGCAGTCAAATATGAAAAATATGGTAGAAATAAGGTATACCTTGTCATTGATAACCAAGTGTCTAGGCCAACCCACCATAGCACCCTCAGCTTCTTCAACTGTACTATATTCAGGATTAGGTATGGGTAGTGGTGTGTCCCCCATTCCGTCATACACAAGATGGATGGACACACGGCAGATGTCATCAGTAATTTGTTGGCAATGCAATGTACCACCAAGGTTGTACACTTTGCCCGCTGCCACAACATTATATTCTGGAACCTCCACTGCAAGTTTACAGTTCATACCAACCTAGATTGGAATAATATAAGTTATATAAGAAACAGTAGAACAGATACATGTTACAACTATATATTATCATATATTTATCATACTAATAACACAACATATAGAACAAAAACTTACTGCAGATTGTTGTGGTGGTTCATCGGGAGTGCTCCCATGACCTTCTACAACTATAGCATGGCCTTGTACCTCATCACTTGAGAGACGTGCAGTATGAATAGGTTGAGAAGGTTGAGTAGGCTGATATGAAGACATTATTTCTTTTACTTTCTGTGCTACTAATGCTTCAACATCCTCTTGTGTAAGACCTCCTGTACGACCTCTTTTAGATTGCGAAGGGCCAAAAGAAGACGTGAATCCTATGCCAGCTCCTAATCCCCTAACACGACCAGGATGCTCCTTCGTACCAAGAGCAACTGCTAGTTCATCCATGTAGCCAGTTGGGATGAACTTTCCTTCCTTCCTTTGCTCGTGGAGATCAATCTATTCATAGTTAATAAAAATATTAAATCACAATATCAATTAGATATAAATAAATCTAAGTTTGTGGAAGTTACTCTTTACTTAGTTGGGATAAACCTACCATCTTTTGTGCCACCTCCTTAGTTGCAGGGTTGACAATTTCACCGGCTCGATTCTTTCTAGCATCAATCCATGTCATGTGTCGGGGTGGTCGCTCAACTTGAGTTGTACTAGATTCTTCTCCAGAAGATGATTTCTTCTCTTATAGTTGCCGGCGGAAGGCATAACCATCGGGCCCCAAGTGATGGTCATGCACATTTTTAGCCCGTCTTTCCTTTTGAGCCTGGTGAATAGCCTGATCATTTAAAACGAGGTATTGCAATTTAGACTTGGCAAACATGTATAAAAAGATTCACCTCCTTAATTGTACAAAATTAAATATTCATACAATACATCACAATCTTTATTACCTGAAACTCTTCCGATCTCCTAGCTGCAACAAATCTTTCCCACACCTCAGGATCAATAAAAATATATGCATCTGTAGCTTTCTTCTTTTGTTTAGGATTATTTATAAATTTCCTTACAAGATATGTCTTAAAACCCCTCCATCGTACACCACAACGTTGTAGCACTCTTTTCTTGTGATCTTTTTCATTTAGATGAAAAACACCCTATACATACAAAAGATACAATTAATAATGTTGTTTTGAAAAGGAATTAATTCCAAGCAAACTAAATTAGAATCAATAGATAAAAAATATATCACTTCCACTCACAGATATATCTTTCCATATGAGGTCTTTTTTGGCATTAGGAACATCATGCCAATTTTCTATATCTATTGGCACCTTAGTGTGCGCGGTCGCCCCTACGTAATGCTTGAAAGAACTAGCATGTTCCTCAACAGGTGCTCCTGTCATATCAAACTGGACTGGAAATTTATCCCCTTTAGCCCTGAGCTCCTGCAGCCTACGCATCAATGTAGGACCTCTACAGTTCTTAGCATCACCACTACCATCCTCATGGTGCTCATGCTCAGAATGTTCATCTTCATGGTGCTCATGCTCAAAATGTTCATCTTCACTCGCCATTTTAGAACCTGCAAGTATACATGATAAAAAAAAATAAGTGATAATAAAAGCACAAGTGATAAGGTATACATGATAATAAAATAAATAATTCAAAGAATACATGCCTTTAGTATTGGTTGAGTTGTTAGTCAAGGACAATTCCTTCAGCATGAATCTTCTTAGCCTCCATTCCCATTGGGCACATTATTTTCTTTGCTTGATATGTTGAAATTGGAAGCTCGTTGCCTTCAGGAAGAATTTCCTTTAACAAAGACAACAGTGAAGTGAAACTCTTATCGCTCCACCGGTTTTGAGCTTTAAGAGTGTATAATCGCATCACAGCACTCAACCTCGTGAACTTAGTACAACCCTTATATAATGGTTTTTCAGCATCATGGACAATGTTTGCAAATAAAGAAGGTGGATCAATGACATTGTCCCGACAACTACGTAGCATCTCATCAATCATATCATCCTGAATTTGGTCATCTTGAATCGGTTCATCATTAACATTATCATCATTATCTATATCTTCTATGCCACAACTATTAGTATCGACATTTTCTGCTCCATAATTCAATTTCTCTCCATGCCAATACCATTCATTATAACCTTGTATGATCCCATTGCATATTACATGATTCTTAATTTCCTCACCAGTATCAACTTTCAAATTGTTACAACAATTTCTACATGGACAATATAGCCTATCTATAGGTAGTTTCCTATGTTCCTCTGCAAATCTGATAAATTCATCAAGACCTTTGGCAAACTCTGGACTGCAACGGTTCTTGGTATGAAAACTACTAGAGGGGGGTGAATAGAGTTTTATAAATAATTGAACAATTATTAAACTCAAACAACCACGATGAAGATATTGGACAAGGAGACACAAGGTTTAGAGTGGTTCCAACTATAGCAAATACTATAGCCGTCAATCCACTACCCAGTTGCTTACCCAACCGGGATTTGAAAAGAAATTTATTTTATTACCTCGCAAGGACTTTACATAAAATACAATTTCTTTTCCCAAACCCTTCAAGCAGCCTTCACCTAGAAGTAATCGCCCAACCTTGAAGCAGCCTTCCCTTTAAGTAGGTGCACCAACTCCCGTTGCACCAGCCTTCTGAAGTAGCTTCCCGTGCGATAGCCTTCTTGAAGTAGCTTGAAGTCCCCTTCTCCACCTGAGAAGTCAACCCTCTCCGATCCGCAGCCTCCAACCCTAGGAGTAGCAAGGAGAGCACAAAAGATACAAAGGAACAAGAAAGAAAAAGGAAATTACAACTTATCCTTTAAGCCCAAGGCTTGATTTGCCTATATCAAGCGTGTAGATCTCCTAACCAATGTGTATGACAATGTGATTGTAGTGGATAGGAGATACTAGCCTATAGGACACGAAATGGGAGCAATAGGAATGAATGGCAAGTGTAGGAATTGCTCTATTGCTCTAAAACAGATTGCAAGTGTGTATTCAAGCTCAAGTATAGCACAAGTATAGCTTTGGTGTATTTTGGTGTCCTAAGGCATGTCCTATTTATAGGAATGGCCTATGAATACTTAAGGACGTTCTAGACAACTTCTAGGAGCTTCTAAGTGCTTAACTAGCCGTTAGGTATAAGTTAGGTGCGTTAGTAACGGCTAGTTGCTTTATTCTGCAGTTGCTGTCAGAGACCATCTCGGTCGACAATTTGTCGACCGAGATACCTACTCGGTCGAAGTTTTGTCGACCGACAGGCTCTCTGGATTAACATTTATTTGCAACTGTCCACTGCTGTGTCTAACGGCTACTTTTGGTCAATCTCGGTCGAGAAGTTTGTCGACCGAGAGTGTCTCGGTCGAGGAGTGTGGTCGACCGAGATTGACTCTGTTTTCAATCTTTTAATTAACCACTAAGCATGTGTATGAGTGTGCATATGTGATCCTATTTGAAGGGGATGACCTATCTAAGTGTGGTGTTTAGCTAGGAAGATCCAACGCTTGATTTACATGCAATCTAAGTACTTGTACATTATATATTTGTACAAGTTTTTACAACAGTGATTACATTGCATGGAAATATAAATATGTAAGCTCTTTGGATTTTCCCTAGTTGCTTTGTCATCCACCTTAATCCTGCACACTCAAGTAGCTCGTTAGATCAACAAGAATGAAATGTTTGTCATCATCGAAACAAAGGGATTTATCATAATGTCCAATTTATCCAACAATCTCCCCCTTTTTGAAGATGACAAACATTTCCTAAAATATGAAATAAGGAAATATAAAGCATGTGAGTTTCATACCTGAAGATTACCTTTTGTAGCCATTCTTGTTTGACAAGTGAGTGCTGGTCATCAAGATGAAACTCATTTATATTTATATCTTTGATTTTATATTCTTTCTCCCCCTTTGTCATTTCAAAAAGATATCCAGGTTAAACATTTTATTTCTTCTCCCCCTTAATTTTATATAAAGCTCCCCCTAAAATAGATATCCTATTAGGAACATGGTTTTATGTCTAATTTATCCACAATTTGTTTCTCAATCATTTGCAAAGGATGCTAAGCCTTGAAATGATATGAGATTCCCTTAAGCTTATGAATGTATATTTATTTCTCATCTATCAAGGGATGTTAAGCCCTAAATTAAATGAGAGTCCTTTTAATCTTAGAGTACTTAAAAAATAATGTCTCCAACCAAAACAAGGGATGTTAAGCCCTGATTTGTTTAGAGAGTTCCTTTAAGAGCAAGATATATCATTTTGATGAAATTCTTTTTCATACAAATTACTTTTAAGAATCCGAAGGTCATAACAAACTCCAAATGATGTTAATAATGTAAGCTTCATAATCAAATAATCAAATTTGTTTTTATAATCTCCCCCTTAATCTTACAATTTAAGCAATTTAAGACTTTTAAGGTCACAAATGATAAATTTTTGATTTTGACCTTTATCAAAAGTATGCTAAGATTAAGTTCAATAAATTGATTTCAAATAAGCATTTTGTCAAAGCTTATTTTAGGTCGCCCTTGACTACGACCATAGTGCCCCTTGGCTAAGTTTTGTTTTAACCAAGAGGCAAAAATTGCAGATTTCCAATCAATTTTGATGCATGTTTAAGTGATACTAAGCATGAAAGCATAATGAATATTTCAAGTCTTTTAAAGATTTCAATTGAAAACATTTTACTCTTTGCAAGCATTTCTAAGATATAAAACATCAATAAATCCTTTTGCTTGCTTATGTAATGATAGAACAATAAAAGCATGTAAAAATAGAATTTATTTTTTAAAACTAAGCATAATTTTAGTTTTCTTTGACCAAATTAATTTCACATAATTTCTCAGAAATAATTTCCATATATTATGCTTTATTGTACAGTTATTAACCACAAATAGACAGCAATTTTAATTAATTTCACAAGAATGCAGCAATTTTACAACATTCTGAAAAACAGTGACATGCTCGGTCGACAGCTTCTCGACCGAGGTTCACTCGGTCGACAATACCTCGACCGACCATGTTTCTGAAAAGTGTTCAGAAATCATTTTCAAGCAAAAAGAAATATACAAAGTAGAGCTCAATTGTGTTGAGATAAGACATTATGATATCAAGAATCAGTTTAGGTCAAATCTCAACTATTTATTTTTAAGCTACTAAGTTTTAGGAATCCAAGCTAACTCATCTTTCTTTTTCTTAAATGGGCATGAAAATGAATAGTGTCCAAGACGCATGCAATAATGACAGCTGATGGAGTCAACTTCATTTCTAGGAGTTGTATTCCTAGGTACAAACATAATCTTAGTCTTGGATGCTTGGACTCTTTTGGGTTTTATTCTCCTTGGATCGTATCCTAATCCTCTTCTTCCATTATAACTAGAGGAAATTTTCAGAATATTTTCATGTATGTCATTTCCTCTTAACTTATTTACATTTCTTTGTAACTTAGCAATATCTTTCTTTGCCTGATCTAAATTGAATACTAGAAAGTTTCTTTCTTTGACAACCTCATCATAATCTAAATGTGAACATAGAATAGGTTGTTTTTGAAGATCATTCACTTGAGTTTGCAAATTTGACTTTTCTAAGGAAAGAAGATTACAATTAGCTTCTACCGATTTTAACTTAAGAACATAATCTTCATTTTCCTTTTTGAGATTTTCATTTTCAGATACAAGAGCAAGAAGTTTAGCATTTAAATCTTTATTTGCTTTATTAAGTTTCTTCTTGCACTCAATATATTTCTGATGAGTATCTTGAAGACTAGCAATTATATCTTCTTTTGGTAGATCATAAAGACTTACCTCTTCTTCGTCTTCATTTGTTGTAGCAATGAGGCATTCTACTTCTTCATCATCGCTATCATCACTTGAATCATCCCATGCAGCTCGATATGCTTTTTCTTTCTTTTTGTGAGATGATTTCTTCCCTTTCTTGAGTGTTGGACAATCACTTTTCATATGTCCTTTCTTACCACATTCGAAGCACCTGGAAGAAGAAACACTAGAAGTTGTGTTAGTCTTAAAACTTTTATATTGCTTACCATTTACAATGAGAGTTTCTTCTTCACTATCATCTTCACTTGTGTCATGATTGTCTCTAGTTGAAGCTTTGAATGCAATGTCCTTCCTTTTCCCATGTTGACGTTCTTGTTCTCTTCTTTCTTCCTCTTCTAGATCTGCCTCATGAGCTTCTAAATTGCCAATGAGTTGCTCCATTTTGAGTCGAGTGAGGTCATTTGCTTCTGCAATGGCTGTCACCTTTGGCTTGTATTTCGGAGGAAGTGATCGAAGAATTTTTGATACCTGATCTTCCTCAAGAATAGGTTTTCCTAGGGCACTTAAACCATTAACAATAGTAGAGAATTTTGAAAACATTTCACTAATAGACTCATTAGGATCCATACGAAAATGTTCAAATTTCGTTTTAAGCATGCTAACTTTGGAATTTCTAACTTGGGCTGTACCCTCATAGGTTATAGATAGTTTATGCCAAATGTCATAAGCTGTATCACAATTTGATATTCTATTAAATTCTCCTACTGAAATAGAACAATATAAAATACTTACAGCTTTTGCATTCATTTGGGCTAGTTTTACCGTATTTGCATCCCATTCCGCAAATTCATTTTGAGGAAGCACATATGGAGTAGACACCATTCTCCATAACTCCCAGTTGATTCCTTGGAAGTAAAATTGCATCCTCCTCTTCCAATATTGGTAGTTTGTTCCATCGAACGGTGGAGACCTAGCAACAAGTGTCCCTTCAATGTTGAGGTTGTTGAGCACTCCATCACCCATTTCTTCAAGACCTTGTTAGGGTTCCTTGAAGCCTTGCTCTGATACCAATTGAAAACTACTAGAGGGGGGGTGAATAGAGTTTTATAAATAATTGAACAGTTATTAAACTCAAACAACCACGATGAAGATATTGGACAAGGAGACACAAGGTTTAGAGTGGTTCCAACTATAGCAAATACTATAGCCGTCAATCCACTACCCGGTTGCTTACCCAACCGGGATTTGAAAAGAAATTTATTTTATTACCTCGCAAGGACTTTACATAAAATACAATTTCTTTTCCCAAACCCTTCAAGCAGCCTTCACCTAGAAGTAATCGCCCAACCTTGAAGCAGCCTTCCCTTGAAGTAGGTGCACCAACTCCCGTTGCACCAGCCTTCTGAAGTAGCTTCCCGTGCGATAGCCTTCTTGAAGTAGCTTGAAGTCCCCTTCTCCACCTGAGAAGTCAACCCTCTCTGATCCGCAGCCTCCAACCCTAGGAGTAGCAAGGAGAGTACAAAAGATATAAAGGAACAAGAAAGAAAAAAGAAATTACAACTTATCCTTTAAGCCCAAGGCTTGATTTGCCTATATCAAGCGTGTAGATCTCCTAACCAATGTGTATGACAATGTGATTGTAGTGGATAGGAGATACTAGCCTATAGGACACGAAATGGGAGCAATAGGAATGAATGGCAAGTGTAGGAATTGCTCTATTGCTCTAAAACAGATTGCAAGTGTGTATTCAATCTCAAGTATAGCACAAGTATAGCTTTGGTGTATTTTGGTGTCCTAAGGCATGTCCTATTTATAGGAATGGCCTATGAATACTTAAGGACGTTCTAGACAACTTCTAGGAGCTTCTAAGTGCTTAACTAGCCGTTAGGTATAAGTTAGGTGCGTTAGTAACTGCTAGTTGCTTTATTCTGCAGTTGCTGTTAGAGACCATCTCGGTCGACAATTTGTCGATCGAGATACCTACTCGGTCGAAGTTTTGTCGACCGACAGGCTCTCTGGATTAACGTTTATTTGCAACTGTCCACTGCTGTGTCTAACAGCTACTTTTGGTCAATCTCGGTCGAGAAGTTTGTCGACCGAGAGTGTCTCGGTCGAGGAGTGTGGTCGACCGAGATTGACTCTGTTTTCAATCTTTTAATTAACCACTAAGCATGTGTATGAGTGTGCATATGTGATCCTATTTGAAGGGGATGACCTATCTAAGTGTGGTGTTTAGCTAGGAAGATCCAACGCTTGATTTACATGCAATCTAAGTACTTGTACATTATATATTTGTACAAGTTTTTACAACAATGATTACATTGCATGGAAATATAAATATGTAAGCTCTTTGGATTTTCCCTAGTTGCTTTGTCATCCACCTTAATCCTGCACACTCAAGTAGCTCGTTAGATCAACAAGAATGAAATGTTTGTCATCATTGAAACAAAGGGATTTATCATAATGTCCAATTTATCCAACATGGTAGACATCCAACTTCGATACATTTTCTATATCACATTAAAATTAATTATAAAACTAACAGTTTAATATTGATACTATAATAATCTGTAAGTTTTTATTGATAGAAAGTTAATTTTATATACTAAAGTGTACCACCTATCCCATTTTTGAATATTTAATCTCACTAGTAACTGTATAATGTATGTTTAGTTTTGAAGAAAATTTCAGCAGCATTTCCCCTAAGTTCTCCAAGTACACCGATGTAAATGGCAAATAACCACTCACATATGTACCCAGAGAACAAATGGAGAAATCCTACTGAAATAATCTACAAAACTAAACATACATTATACAGGTACATCCTAAGTGAGATTAAAATATCCAAAAACAGTCCCAAACCGGGGACTATCCAAAGTTTACTCCTAATGAGTAAATTTTGAACGGGTTTCTAAGTTAATATATAAATGCATTATTTTCATATTTATATATTATGTTAAACATCATGCATCAACCCTAAAGTGTCAATCTAGGAGTACACATGTCTAATCTAGTATTAATTTCTAAAATTTATATTATGATTACATATGAAAAAACACATGTAGGTTTTTATTATTGGGTTATCAAATCATATAAAATGGAAAATACTTGTACAAATTAGCAAAGTAAGGCCGTTTCCAACAGTCCAAAGATTGAAATCATTATAATATTCAGAACTATTTGTGAAAATTACAGCAAATATGATTAAAACATTTATATCTCCAACATAAATAAGTTCCAGGTCCATCTTGGTCGACAATTAGTCGAACGAGAGCTCACCTGCGTGCAGCATCCAGGTCCACTCTCAGTCGACAAATTGTCGAATGAGAGTGGACCTGGACGCTGCGCGTAGGTGGACTCTCGGTCGACTAATTGTCGACCGAGATGGACCTGGAAGCAGCAATGGCGGCGGGCGGGAATGAAGGGGAACAAGGAATGAAGGAAGCTCGAACTTACTTGGAAATGGCAGCGAGCTTTGTGGAGGAAGAGAAGAACTTCACGGAGAGGTGGCGACCTTCGTGGAAGAGTGGAAGGCGGCGACGGCGAGCTTCACAACAATGAAGAACTTCATGGCAACGACGGGCTTCGTGGAGGAAGAGGGGAAGGCGGCGACGACAAGCTTCACGATCCTCTTCGCAGCGACGACGAGATTCATGATCCTCTTGGTGCCGTGGAGAGGCGGCAACGGCTTCACGGAGAAGCGGCAATGGCGGAATGACAAAGTGAAAAGGGGTTTCGCGGCACCACGGGAGAGAGATTAGAAAAGAGAAAAGGGTTTCACGGGAGGAAAAAGACTAAAATTTCAGCTTTTTGCACGGAGCGAAAAACTGTAGCGTCGGTTAACAAACAAAACCCAACTCTATAGATAAATGGTGCCTGTGTCGGGTTGTTTAATAACAATCAAACACAAACTCGGTCGATGAATTTGTCGACCGAAAGGACCTATAGGGTCGGTTAATAGGTAAACCCGACGCTACAAGTGCTAATACGAAGAAATCTGACTCGTTTCGGTCGACGATTTGTCGATCGAGAAGGAGCAAGATTTCCTTCGTACAAGCACCTCTAGGGTCGGTTTTTTCATATAACCGACCCTAGAGGTGCTTATACATGTGTGAATAACTAAATTGGACATTGTCGGTCGACAATATTGTCGACCGAGACCCCCTATAGGGTCGGTTATTAAAAAAACTGACCCTAGAGGTGATTCTAAGAAAGAATTCTGGCTTCATTTGATCGACAAATTCATCGACCGAATATGTCGGTCGACAAATTTGTCGATCGAATGAAGCCAGATTTCTTTCTTAGAAGCACCTCTAGGGTCAGTTTTTCTAATAACCGACCCTATAAGGGGTCTCGATCGACAAATTCGTCGACCGAGGAGCTCTAAAGTGCTTCCACAACCCTAATAATTATGTTATGTGAAACTTTAATATATGGTGATGTCATATGAAACCCTAATATGCGATAATGTTATGTGAAACCCTTATATGGAATGATGTTTTGTGAAACCCTAATATGGAAATGTTATGTGAAACCTTAATATAGGGTGGTGTTGTGTAAAAACCCTAATATGGGATAATGTTATGTGAAATTTCAATATGGGATGATGATATGTGAACCCTAATCGATAAAGATGGGAAACTCTAACCCTAATGAGGGAATAGAGATGTTATTTTTGTATTGCATGATGTTGATATGAAATTGATATGGTTGATATGAAATTGAGATGATTGTGTAAAAAATATCCTGAATACCTTGGTCAGATGACCTGAAGGTAATAGTTACCTGATAAGTGATAACCATGTTTAGTGATGAACTAAGGGTTTGAATACCCAGAATCAGCAAATGTGATGATGGTGGTATTGAGGGATGTGAATTCCCAACAATGAGACAAAAGATTGAGATCCCAATGCTTTATAACGTTTTGAAAAGTATTAAACTCTATTCAAAAATTCAGTCGGTCGACTATTTGTCGAACGAAAGAGCTCTAGGGTCGGTTATAAGGAAAAAACCGACCCTAAAGTCATCCTCGGTCGACAATATTGTCGACCGAATTTGTCTCGGTCGATAATATTTTTGACCGAGATTAACCCTGTTTCAATGTTTTAAATTAAGTACCAAGTGTGTGTGTATGAGATTAACCAAGTGATGCTTTGTCAAATTTAGCCATAATTTATTTTTCAATCATTTGAAATAACAATATTCTTATATAACATGTATATGTCCAAATGAAGCCATGGAAAACACTTTTATTCATAACAATTTAATGCCCATACACTTTATAAGATGAAACATGACATACTTGCTTTATAAAAAGATATACATTACATCATTACAAAGATATCTCATAATCTCACTGGAAAGACTGAAGGATTACATCAATGTATGGGTCTTTTCCAAGAAAGGGCTCAGCTCCATAATATTTGACCAGTGTCTTCCACTCCAAGGCACCTATCATGGTTAAGGCATAAGCCTCGAAGAAGGTGGGAACACGATCAAAGTGAAAGTTGGCAGCAATGTCTTGAAGTTGAATTGGGGAAAACTGAGTATGTGTGAGATCAGGAGATGGTGGAGGTGGAGTTTGATAGTAGTTGTAGGAAGGATTGTAGAGATTTATCATGCCAGGATTAAGGGAATAGGGATATTCATCAGGTTGGTTAGGAGAGAGAGCTTGCATCCTTTGGTTTAAATAAGTCATGCCATGGTGATTATAATCCAATTGCCTACTTAGGTGATATTGGGAGCTAGCAATGTATGTCAAGGTATTTGTAATAGGATCATGGGGTAGGTTGGTAGGAGGAGGTGGTGGAGGTATGTCTTGGGTGGATGTCTCCCCTTCAGTCCTAGCCCTTTTGTGGCCAAAGTCAATTCCCATCTTTTCCACCGTATTTTTACTTATTGTTTGGGGTTTTCTATCCCATGTGTAACCTAAGTCATCCTCAATATTCTTCTTAAGAAAATGTTGAGTGATTTGGCATACAAAGTGAGCATATGGTGGATTGCTAGAAAACTCAAACATAGTCTTAATGATGATACGAATAAAGTTTATGGGAATACTTTTGAGAATGGCATAGATAAGGTACATACGAATGGTGGGTACTTCAGATTTGTTTGCTCTAGGATGGATATTGGTGGCAACAATGAGATTTATGATCCTAGCTTCAGGTTTTAAATTTATGGCATAATAGGTACCCCTATCTTCATGACAAGTCATATTTGATTGAAAGATGGCTCTTTTGACATCACTAAGGCTAATTGTAGTGTTATCTTGGGAGAGTTTGTTGAGTCGAGTTCCTCTAGTGAGATCAATAAAATTTTTATATTCTTCTATATCTATGTCAAGCATATCAAGAATACCCTCCTCAATAAAATGGAATCCATACCCACCAACCATAGAGGAGAAGGAATCATGTTCAGGATGTTCGGCTAAATTGGCATAGAATTCATTAACTAGTTTGGAGGAGTAGGATTGGAAGGAGGGATTTAGAAAATCATTCAAATGTTGCACCTCGAAAAGTTCCTCCAAATCGACAATGCTTTGGAAGTCCATGACGTCGACTGGCCGTCGTGGAAGAGGAGTTTTTGAGGAGAGCCTGAGGTAGCGGTCGACTGCAGCTTGGTCGATGAAAGGGACGCCGTTGATGACCGGAAGCAGTGCAAGGCTCGTCCTTCCTTTCCTACCTGCAACTTGCTTCTTTCCGCGCGTAGATGATGAAGCCATTTCGTTGCTTTGAAATGGAGAAATAGCAAGCAAGAATTAGATGTAGAGAAGCTGAAGATTTTTACAAGAATACACTAGAGAGGAGCTAGAGAAGTGAGAATGTGAAGGTGTGAAGAAATGGATCATTTTGGGTGCTATTTATAGCAAAACATAGCCAATTTTGGTCGACAATTTGTCGATCGACGGCCGCAATGGTCGTCTATCGGTCGGCCAACGGTCGATCGAAAAAACAGCTGTTACGATGGTCAACGGTCGTATTTATAGCCGTTAACGGTTGAAATTCTAGCCGTTACGACGGTTGATTTTTTTAGCCATTACGACGGTTGATTTTTTTAGCCGTTATGACGGTTGGTTTTTCTAGTCGTTCCTCGGTCGACAAATTCGTCGACTGATATGTTTTGGTCGACAATATTGCCGACCAAATGGACTTCTAAGTTCGGTTATTAAGAAAATACTGACCCTAAAAGTTGCTTATACACATGAAAACTGACTCCTTATCGAAAGAAAAATGTGTCGACCGAGAAATGCTCTAAGGTCAGTTATAAGTGCAAATCTGACGCTAGAGGTGCTTATACTTGCGTGAACTATCTGGATCCAGAATAGATATCGGTCGACGAATTTGTTGATCGAGAAAGAGCCAGATTTCCTTCGCATAAGTACCTCTAGGGTCAATTTTAAGGAAAAAACCGACCTTAGAGGTAATTATCGGTCGACAAATTTGTCGACCGAATGAATCGGTCGAAATATTGGTCGATCGAGGAAGGCTCTAAGTTTGGTTATAAGTGCAAATCCGACGCTAGATGTGCTTATACATGCGTGAACTATCTGGATCCAGAATAGAAATCGGTCGACGAATTTGTCGACCGAGGAGGCCTTTAAGGTCGGTTTTGTAGGAATAACTGACCTTAAAGGTGCTGAACCGAGGAGGACTGTAAGGTCGGTTATAAAGAAAAAACTGACCCTATAGGTGCTTGTATACGTGAAATGCAGCTCTTATTCGGTCGACGAATTTGTCGACCGAGGATCCCTGTAGGGTCGGTTATAATGTAGAACCAACCCTATAGATTGAGGTGGGAAAGCCAAAATCAAGCAAATTTTTGCTGCCGGAAAAATTGTCTATAAGGTCGATTATTTTTGAAAAACCGACCCTATAGAGATGTACTATAAGGTCGGCTATTTTAAAAACAGTGACTCAAAAGGTCTTAAGTGGTGCCCACGTTTTTTATAGACATATAAGGTCGGTTATTTGGAAAACCGACCTTATAGAGATAGACTACAAGGTCGGTTATTTTAACAAAAGCGACCCAAGAGGTCTTAAGTGGTGCCCGCATTTTTTATAGACATATAAGGTCGGTTGTTTCGACAATTGACCCTATAGAGTTACACTACAAGGTCGGTTTATTTAAAAAAACCGACCTAAGAGGTCTTAAGTTGTGCCCGCATTTTTTTAGACATATAAAGTCGGTTATTTGGAAAAACTGACCCTACAGGTAGTGACGTTATAACCTATTTATGTACTAGTGTTTATCTTGTGAACCTAACTGTAATGCAAATAGATAAAGATGAGTATTCATGTTTAACATTCTTATATGATGGAATTATGGTGGAATAACCTCCTTAATATGATCATAACCTTGATATGTTAATTCGTGGTTATCATAGCCACATGGTTGATACTTTCTTATGTTAAACATGTGCATTATGAATATGATGAGAGTTAATCATATCTAGATTCCTTGCATGTTGATGTAATAAAGGAATGTTCTTAATGTTAATATAACTCTGCTATGATTGTTTATTAATATCTCCTAGCTCATTAATGCAATATTGTGTTGATCTGGTGTATTATATGTAAGTGATGTTGTTGAGCCTTGTTATAAGGCATGCAAAGATAATGATGATCTTGCAGGGAATAGTATAATGGTCTTAATGACCTTTGGGCATGGTTGAGACCTAAATGTGGTGTAATCCTCTTGTGTTTATAAGGGTTGATACCCTGTGATATTGTGAAAAAGGATTTTATATCATGTGACAGTATGATAGTCTTAATGACCTTTGGGCATGGTTGAGCCCTAAATGAGGTGCAATCCTCTTATGCTGATAAGGGTTGATACTTTGTGATATTGTGAAAAGAATTTATATCTTGTGATAGTATGATGACTAGTGTGGTCTCATGAATGGCAAGTGACTAGTACATGTGATGATGAGATGAGAAATTATGTTTCACACGTTTTATATCTTTTCAAAGTTGTGATATTTATATGCTTGCTAGAAGTGAATTAGGGTTTGTATGTCCACTTGTTTGATGCAACCTTAATTCACCCAATTGGCATAACTAATCAAGTGCAACTCTAATCATGTAGTGCCCTGTGTCGTAGAGCCATCTTCAGTGTCAGAACTTGTTGGATGGTGAAATGAGTATTCCTAAGGGAAACTTAGAGAACATAATGTTGAGTATGTGGGGGTGGCAGGTTGAGGATATATCCTTGTGATCTATAATGCAGATTTTGTAGTTTGGCTATGGTCATGCCTCATACATCTGTTGTGATTGAGAACAATTGTAGTCGTGTCTCGGGGATTATAACATGATGTGATTGAGGACGACTATGGTTATACCTTGGATTAGAGGGTTTTGTATACCCTTATTTCTAGTGTTGTGACCTGTACCGAGGGCATACTAGTGGTTAACAGCTTGACTAGTGGTTAACAGCTTGACTATATGTCTCTATGGTGGCAACTTTGATTGATTTATCACTGTCTTTTTACTCGTATTGACTGGGGGGAAGAGATCTCAGGATACTGACACTCCTAGATCTTGTACGGAACTGAATAGCCCTTTGCAGGGGTTGGTTGGACTTTGAATGGTATGATTCAAATTCCCAGGGCATAATAAAAGATATTATATTTCCATGTAGCATATTTGTTTAGGGTTATATACAACTTTTCACATTGGATGATAACCCTTGTTTGTTATCTTTACATAAAGATGATGATTAGTGAAATTAAGAGATAGCAGATATAGTTATGTTATGGATATGCTTAAGATTGTAGATGCGCACATATAGTAGCCATGATTATGTTGATAACTATACTGCTATTGCTTATTATAATAATGATGCTAGCTATCTCATGTTGTTAGTTATGTTTAGCATGCTAGCCATGCCTTTATAACTAGAGATGACTATACTGCTAATCATGCTTGTCTAGATAGTTGTGCTTATGTTGTTATATCTTCTTATTATGTTGATATGTTCAACCAATTAGACATGCTCATGTTATTAGCTATGCTATGTTACTATACTTGGTTATGATGCTAGATATGCATATGGTACTGAATTGCTTATATTATCAACAAGATAAAGGATGATAGTCTGGCTAATGATGATATTTATTATCTGCTCCTTTATTTATTTTGTTAATCATCAGTACTACTGAGCTTATTTGTTATATCTGATTAAACTGCTTAACTATTTAATTACTTTAAAATATTGTAATCAATAAACATTGTTGGAGGTTATATCTCTTGCTGGGTCATGGGTCTACCCTTGTGATTTGCCCCATTTTTTTAAGTAATCAGAAGTGATGAAAAAACATGTGGAAGCAAAGAGGAGTTATAGTAATGAATCTTTGAGAAAGTTGATTAGATGTCTAGTGTGTCCTATAGTCATCCCTGTACTCTCAGGTCTGGGCATGAAAAGTTTGTATATGGTGTTTCAAACGAATCAAAAATTTGTTAGCATGTTAATGTTTGTTTTGTGGCATATACAAATATTGTTCTACTGTGTATATATGTTGTGGCTAAGGCGATAGAACAATTTGTATCAAATTCTTAGCATAGTATGGATATAATAAAGATGTTAGGCTCTTATGCAAATGTTTCTAAGTGGGTGCTGACGTTGAAATTGGTTTTAATTTACCCATATTTTTGGATATGTGATTAATTAATGATCAATTGTGCTTTATGTTTATAGTAATCTTGTTTAGTGTAACGAATTCTCACAAGTTGGTATCAGAGCTTTATGTTTATTGAGTCTACATGGACACTAAGGCTTAAGACTAGGATGATGTCTAAGTTAGGAATGTGACACAAAAACATGGTGCATGCTGCCTAATCTCAGTACTTGGATGCCCTAGCCAGGTATTCAATTATTGTAGAAAGGTAAGTATGGAACTCTTAGATCGTTATCTTTTGTATTACTCTGATCAATTAGTCATTTTGAGACAATCTAAAGAGAATAATGAATATTAAATCATGGTATGAATATCTCAATCCTACCTTAAAGAAGATGAGAATTGCATCATTATCTATCAAAACTTGAATGTTTGGTAAATATAAGAGAAAGATACAACACCATAAAATCTAAATCTGAATACAAATAAGGAAAAGAGGAGTTCTTGAAGATGTGATTCAAGAAGATAATAAAGTAAAAGACAGACAAGTCTATGCTTATAAAGTGAATCAAGGTATGAAATCCACATAAGATAGAGAGAACTCCTATAACAAGTACAAAATGAGAAGATAAATGAGAATAATGACAAAGGAATAAGGTGGAACCTGAGTTAATATCAGACCAACCTATGTGTGTAAGAAAGTATTAATGTAAAATCAACATGGCATATGAAAGAAATTAATGGAGATGATCCCTGTTTAATGAACAAAATGAAGAATATGATGATTTACATGTTGATAAGTGGTTGAAAAACATAATAAAATAAGAGAACATACACTAGTGGGATAAATAGTCATCAAGGAAGGAGTAATGAGATATGTTAATCATGATGATTCCTATGCTAATGGCAAGGAACCCAAAATGAAAAAGGTAAAATGATACATAAGAAATTGTAACCTGCATAATGAAAATAGAATTGGTTACCTTTTTGCTAGTGAGCCTTGAAAAATACTACTATGGTATGGGAAGTGTGTTTCACTTTGTGTTTTTCCTTTTTAAGGAACAACTTTCAAGTGGATCACTTCCACTTGGTATGTGTGGATTCATTGTAAACATGAGGGTGGATAGCTTATTATAGCATAAGGTTGTTTGGACTATGGTTCCAAAATCATAAAGTTTGTGATGATTTTGCTTTTGAGCCTTCCAATAATTAGGAAGGCTCCTCTTATATGTCTTGATATTTGTTACGTTGGTAAAAGTAGATGAGATAAGGATGTGAGTTCCTTATAGCACATGTGGTGGATACCAAGGTAATGAATCCTAGTATCCAATATGTATCAACAGTATGAGAAATATGTGAAGTTTGGAGATGTTTATTAAATGAACATTCCAAGTATTCTTCTCTTGTAGAGATAGAGAGATAGTTGATGATGATCTTATAAATGTTGTTTGGAAGGAAAAATAAAAGTGATTCTATAATGTTGTGTATGGTTTAGTGATAGTTGGGAAAGACTACTATCAAGGATAGATGGTTTGTTGGTCAATAGATATGTGATATGTGTTCCTTTAAGATAAACCTATGATCAAATATCAACGCATAAGAGTTAGATTGAATAACATAATTCACATGACCATGATGAGTTTAGAGTTATGTCATTTAGGCTAACCAATGTACAAATAGAATTTAGGAATAGGAGGAACAGAGTGTTCCAGTCATGTCATACAAGTTGTAGCAAGCTTTGAATGATGACATCTCAAAGTATTTTATAAATGGTTAATAGCATGGTTAACATCTTTCTAAATCTTAAGAATGTTGAAACAACTGTACTTATGTGTGACAATTCTAGCAAGAGTGAGTTGGGAGTTTTTGTATTGACCCAAGATGAGATATGTATGAATGATGTGACATCACCATGATATTCAAGTAACCATGTGAAGGTAATAGGATGAGGTACAAAGGAAGTACCCATCTTTATTTACCTTGGATTTCAGGGGCAAAATCCCAATTAGGGGTTTATAGTTGTAAGGCCCCTAAACTTGCTTATTGAGTTGAATAAGCTTAATTATCATAATTGAATTCTTATAACCCTAATATAGATATGCTTTGAAATCATAGGACAAGCTTAAGTTTCAAATTTGGTCCAATTTGGACATTGTTTGTGCAAGTTGTACAATTTTATGCACATTTTGGACTTTTCTGCAATTTACCCAATTGAGAGGTTTTCATTGCAATTTATCACTTGCATTATGTTACTTGGATACTCTCTCATAATTCTTGATCTTGTTGATACATATAGCACCTATTTAAACCTTGGTTTGAGGGTGTTTTCTCCAAGGGTATTTTAGGGTTTACCCCTTCATGGATGAGCTACCTTTAGTAGCTATCAACTAATGAATTATTTGTTAGCTAGGAAATTCAACAAAGGATAGCTAACCAGGTATATACAGATGGTGGGGGAGTTGTTTGTTTGTGTGATTGTGTATTCTTAATAAATTAAGGCCATGGACACTTGGATAGATACTAGAACTTCAACTTTTTTCTTTTTCTTTATCTTCAAGTTTCATATACATATCCCTAAGCACCAAAATGAGCCATTTTCTCTCCACCACTTCCCTCCTTCTCCCAACCTCGTTCTCCCTCTGTGCTTCTACTAATTTTTCTATCCAAGGAAGAATAAATTGGGGATCTTCTTGGAAAAAGGATCTAGGGTTGCAATTGACTTCATTTTAGGGTTGAAAAAGCTTCCTTCTAGTGATCTTGACCTAAAAGAGTAAGAATTCCATTCTTTCCTCGGTTTATTTCTTTTTTATCCTTCCTCCTACCTTTCTCTAGGTCGTAACCTTGTTGTTCCATGGTAGAAATTTCTTTAAAGCTTTAAAACCCTACCTTTCTTGCTCATTATGCTTAGGGTTCGCTCACTTGATGAAGAATGGTGCTAGATGGACAAATTCATAACTTATTCTTGGATTTTCTACCCTACCTGCTCGAGTTTTCTTCTATGTGGGGTTTCATATTCTCATTATAGACAATTTTTATAACTTTCTCCACATTTATTTCTTATCATAAGCTTTCTAGATCATGTTCTTGCTTGAAAATGATGATTTATGCACTAAAAAGCTATGCTTGACTTGGATTTCGATTTTTATAATGTTCCCTATTCTGATTTCAGTTCTAGATGAACCTTTGATCATGTGTACATTATTCCTAAGGTATAATATGACTTGTATCGGGTTGGTTTGACAACCTAAGGTGCTAAGCACCTATCAACCAATGGTCAATTTTAGGGTTTAAAGTTGATTTCTTCTATAAACCCATGACCTGATGATGGTATCATAGCAACAACCCTATGGTGTTGTCTTCATGATAACTAATGGTCAAGATCAAAGGTTTCATATGATGGTGACAACCTATGTTCACCCCCTTAGGTCTGGTTTTGGATCAATTAGAAGTTTAATTATCAACCATTAAGTACCCTACTGATGTTATCAATCAATGATGACATTAGCTTAATATTTGATGTTAATTAATGAATATAGTGTTGATCTAACAACCTTTGGTGACTTAATGGTCACTAATGATGGTGTATCATGTCTCTACAACCTATGGCGAGTTAAGCATTGTAGTTGTAGCATCAATTAAGCCTTAGACCAATGGTTTCTTGGGTCACTTGATGCAATGGTTAGACCTATACTATTATTGATGGTTTTAACATATAAACTTGACCCAATGGTCAAGATCTAATGTTTATTCCTCCAATAAGGTGGAATTATGACTAATGTAATATTTTGTTCTTAATAATGTTGTTTATATGGTTTCCTTTATATGATCAACTTAAGGAGCTTACTTGTTGACAATGGATGGATTGTTTTAACTGAATAGTCAATTGTGGGTTTTACCCTACTCTCAATGGAACTTTTTGTATTGTTAATCAAGGGATGTCTAGGGTTAGATGGTGACTCTTTATAGAGCATAGATCAAGGACTTAATAGGTGGTTTATCCAAGGTTTTGACTTATGTAAACAATCAATGGTCTTACCTTTTAAACATCCAATTGTTCTGGGTGACATTGTGGTATGGTGATATGGGTTGATGATGGAACAGATGAAGGGTTACCCTTAATAAGGTAGTTTTATCTATTCAGTCATATGAATAGAAGGGATGATAATTATATTTTTTTGATATGTAACCCTAAAGAGGTATAGCTTGTTATACCTAGCTTTAATATAACTAAATGATGGTAATTGGGTATGAATAGTCCTTGAATGACTAATACAATCATGGAGTACTCTATTACTGTTGTTGAAACCCCAGTATGCTATAACCTGATGGTTACACCTTGATTTATGTGTGGGTTCATACTTGAGAATGGTATGGAATGTGATGGTGATGCTTCACCTTATGCATCCATGATCCAATGGGGATGTCGTGAGTTAGGATTTGGGTATGAGTGCTGATTAGTAACATTAATATAATTTATCTTGTGAACCTAACTCTAATGCAAATAGATAAAGATGAGTATTCATGGTTAACATTCTTATATGATGGAATGATGGTGGAATAACCTCCTTAATATGATCATAACCTTGATATGTTAATTGGTGGTTATCATTGCCACATGGTTGATATTTTCTTATGTTAAACATGTGCATTATGAATATGATGATAGTTAATCATATCTAGATTCCTTGCATGTTGATGTAATAAAGGAATGTTCTTAATGTTTATATAACCCTACTATGATTGTTTATGAATATCTCCTAGCTCATTTATGCAATATTGTGTTGATCTAGTGTATTATATGTAAGTGATGTAGTTGAGCCTTGTTTTAAGGCATGCAGAGATAATGATGATCTTGCAGGGAATAGTGTGATGGTCTTAATGACCTTTGGGTATGGTTGAGCCCTAAATGAGGTGTAATCCTCTGGTGTTGATAAGGGTTGATACCCTATGATATTGTGAAAAGGGATTTTATATCCTGTGATAGTGTGATGGTCTTAATGACCTTTGGGCATGGTTGAGCCCTGAATGAGGTGTAATCCTCTTATGTTGATAAGGGTTGATACCCTATGATATTTTGAAAAGAATTTATATCTTGTGATAGTATGATGACTAATGTGGTCTCATGAATGGCAAGTGAATAGTACCATGTGATGATGAGATGAGAAATTATGTTACACATGTTTTATGTCTTTTCAAAGGTTTGATATTTATATGCTTGATTGAAGTGAATTAGGATTTGTATGTCCACTTATTTGATCCAGCCTTAATTCACCCAATTGGCATAACTAATCAAGTGCAACTCTAATCATGTAGTCCCCTATGTCATAGAGCCATCGTCAGTGTCATAACTTGTTGGATGGTGAAATACATATTCCTAAGGGAAACTCGGAGTGCATACTGTTGAGTATGTGGGGGTGATAGGTTGAGGATATATCCTTGTCATCCACAATGAAGATTGTGTAGGTTGTCTATGGTCATGCCTCATACATCTGATGTGATTGAGAACGGTTGTTGTCATGTCTCAGTGATTATAGCATCATGTGATTGAGGACAATTGCGGTTGTACCTAGGATTAGAGGGTTTTGTATACCCTGGTTTCTAGTGTCGTGACCTGTACGAAGGGAAGACTAGTGGTTTGCAGCTTGACTATATGTCATTTTGGTGGCAGCTTTAACTTATATGTCATTGCCTTTTTACTCGTATTGACCGAGGGGAAGAGATCTTAGGATACTGGCACTCCTAGATCTTATATGGAACTGAAAAGCCCTTCGTAGGGGTCAGTTGGACTTTGAATGGTACGATTCAAATTCCCCAGGTTATAATAAAAGATGTAATACAGCCGTGTAGCATATTTATTTAGGGTTATACACAACATTTCACATTGGATGATAACCCTTGTTTTTTATCTTTACAAAAAGATGATGCTTAGTGCAATTAAGAGATAGAAGATATGCTTATGTGTGGATATTCTTAAGATTGTAGATGTGTACATACAGTAGCCATGATTATGTTGATAACTACACTGCTACTGTTGATTATAATCATGATGCTAGCTATCTCATGTTGTTAGTTATGTTTAGCATGCTAGCCATGCCTTTGTAACCAGAGATGCATATATTGCTAACCATGATTATCCATATAGTTGTGCTTATGTTGTTATCTCTTCTTATGATGTTGATATGTTCAACCAATTAGACATGCTCATGTTGTTATCTATCCTATGTTACTAGACTTGCTGATGATGCTAGATATGCATATGGTACAGAATTGCTTATATTGTCAACAAGATAAAGGATGATAGTCTGGCTAATGATGATAGTTATTATCTGCTCCTTTATGTATTTTGTTAATCATCAGTACTGTTGAGCTTATTTTTTATATCTGATTAAACTACTTAACTATTTAATTAATTAAAAATGTTATAATCAATAAACGTTGTTGGAGGTTATATCTCTTGTTGGGACATGGGTCTCACCTTTGTGGTTTGCCCCATTTTTTTAGGCAATCAGAAGTCACGAAAACAAACATGTAGAATCAAAGAGGATCTATAGTGATGAATATTTGAGAAAGTTGATTAGATGTCTAGTGTGTCCTAGAGTCGTCCATGTACTCTCAGGTCCAGGCTAGAAAAGTTTGTATATGATGTTTCAAACAAATCAAAATTTTGTGAGCATGTTAATGTTTATTGTGTGGCATATACAAATATTGTTCTCCTATGTATATATGTTGTGCCTAAGGCGATAGAACAATTTGTATCAAATTCTTGGCATAGTATGGATATAAGTAAGATGTTGGTCTCTTAAGCAAAAGTTTCTGAGCAGGTGGTGACGTTGAAATTGGTTTTAATTTACCCATATTTTTGGGTATGTGATTAATTAGTGAACGATTGTGCTTTATGTTTTGAGTAATCTTGTTTAGTGTAATGGGTTCTCACAAGTCTTGCCTACTGGTCAGGATTCCCACACCCTACTGGTACGCTCTAACTTACATCGATCTGGACTACCTCCAGTCGGGAAATGGTTTCCTCCTCACAGTGCAAGCCTCATCCTGCAAGGATTCTATAGTGTTCAGGGCATCTACATGTCTAATTCACTCTTTAAAATCACAATTCAATCATCACATCAACATATCTTAGTTCATCTTTATAAAATGTTCATTTCATAAACCATCTGATAACATTTACCATAACTGAACTGTTAAGCATAACCACATCTCATACTGAGAAACATTAATATCACAATATTTGATTCACTGAACACCCTATCCTTAGGGTTTCACTTACCTCATTCACTTATGACATGACTCGCATAAGGATTTAATACGTCATAATATCATTAAATAAAGATTTCTCTCAATAGTTCACATATAATTGAATATATATATATATATATGAAACCCTATAATGAATTAAACTAGGGTTTCCATGCCATTTACTAAAGAATCATACATCAAGAATAACATTGAATCAATATATCTATTTGCAAACCCCCAACATTCCATTCATTTAGGGTTTCACCCTCCTTACTGATATATCAAGCAAACATTGATATCATCGAATGAAATGCAAGATATTATCTGACATATATGTAATATGCATACAAATAAAACAAACATTAGTAAGCAAGGAGGTTCAACTAGGAAAACTTCTTTACTCAATTATACAACAATTTCAATCATAGTCGAATACCCTAAATTTTAGTTTACTCTTATAACCACTGCAAATACTTTAAGAATTATCATTTATATGGATTGTATCCATTTCTAGTATGATTTCATCATATGAAATTCATCACAACAGATAAATAATCCATTTCATATCAACTTGCAAAAGCTAGATCAAATAGACCATTTAAGGTTTGTACTCACATACTA